>OX451740.1:1271416758-1271580559 GCA_948472305.1 Vicia faba
AAGTCATGACGGTTGGGTAACTTTCTTGAAATCAAACTCTTTATTCATGCATCATAGATTGATTCGATGCACTGAAACATGTTCATAATGATATTCAGAATTGTTTCGATCCATTATTTGTGAGATATAGCAAAGGAATAAGGATCTTCGATTACTAGGGCAGTTGGAGACTTTTTCTTTAAAACTCACGATTCAAATGCTTTCAGGCCAAACTAATGCCACCAATGGATTCAGGAGGTCCAAATTAGGGGGATAAGGTCGTTCTTAATCTCTAACACATGTTATTTTTGCAGGTTTGAAAAAGACCTCACCGGAGAAGACGACCGAAGCTAGGGCTTCTATGCTTCCCTGGTTTACTTGTTTTAGTATATATTTAATTGGTTTATGTTTTATAACAAAATTGAAGCACAACGCAGTTGGTTGAAACAAAGGCATGTAACGTAAACGGCGTGGGTTCGATCCCAGATTTTGCCAAATTTTTTTGTTTATTTTCCAAACTAACATTACAGGTTCAAATATATCAAGCGCTTCCCATTCCATAACACAATAAGCAGCTTGGCTCAGTGGTGAGGGGTGCGTCTGTGAAGCTAAGGGGCCTGGGTTCAACACCCACCCCATGCATTCTTTTCCTTCTATTTTCTAACCCTAATTTATTCTATTTTTAAACCTAATTTTCTATTTTTCTTAATTAATTAATTTCTAATTAATCATTAAGTAACATAATTTTTTTCTTAATACTAATAAATTAGGATTAGGGTTTTTAACTAGTATTTAATTTTCTTGATATATTTTTATTTACTAAATTAATTAATTAATCAACTTTTTTTCTTAAATATTAAAATCAATTAGAATTTAGGTTTTATTAATTATTATCACTTAAATTATTTTCTATAAAACACAAAAAATATTAGTACTTAGAACTTTAGGTCTTTTAAACATTTTTTAAAACATTTTCTTATTTCTTTTTACTATTTAAATTCATAGATCAAGTGTATAGGTCGCGTTCTTAATTGTAATAGCGTAGATTTATCTTTTCTCGCATTTTTTCATATTATGCAAATGCTCGCGTGATGTAATAGCTTAGGTTTAATTTCCCCACTTTACATTTTGCACTTTATTTTATGCATATATTTAATTGCTAGTAACTAGGGTTTGCATGGAAGACTAAAAAACATAGAAAACCTTAATTCTTAAGATAAATAACTGAAATCAATACACTCTTCACACTTGCACCTCTAGGGTATCCTCTCTTGTTGCCTTACAGTATTAATCACGTCCCTCGAAAGTGGGGATACTTTAGCAAAAGACCCTTGATCAAATCATCATTGTCCCTTTCGAATAAAGATCATAATCCCTCGATGATCCTTCGAGTTGCCTACAAAATGATCTAGTCCCTACGAGTAAATGATAATAGTCCCTCTGGTATAATTGCTAAAGTATCCTTACATGTTTCCTTCGATGACCATACGATGACCCTACGTTTGTCCCTTCACATCCATAGATGGGGATACCTACCAACTAATGGTATGGATGACACTATATCTAAAGGAGAAGGAAAAGAATAAGAAAGACTTTAGTGGGTAAGAAACTCCAAATTGCTTGCTCACAACTTTTCTCAAAACAAATTTCACACATCACTTTCAAACAAATATTTTCAAAACACTTTGTACGCATTCTTGAAGACTGATACAAGAATCATTACAAAGTTAGCCTTACATTGGATATTTCAAAATATTTTCAAATAAATCACACACACACAAAGCAAGTTTTCGAAAGTGAGCTAAGCAGTTAAGAGCCCGTAGATAACTACGGATTAAAAGGGTGCTAACACCTTCCCTTTTCATAACTTACCCCCCGAACTCAAAATCTATCAAAGGTCTTTCATGTTCTTTTCACCTTTCCTAAATATTGGATAAAAGAAAATTTGGTGGCTACTCTTGCTATCCGCATATTTGGGTAAAACCAAATAATTCAGTTCCACCATCGTATTACAGAACTGGCGAATCTGCTGGGGATAACAAAAAAAAGAGGGGTTACCTTAGGGTTAGATCACTTTACTTGCTTTAATTGTATGCTTTGCATACTTTACTTTAAGGATTTTATTTGGGTATAAATGCTTGTAAGATCATATACCTGGATCTAGGAATTCCTTAGGCAAGTAGAAATAGAGCATAAAGACTATACGGCATAGACCGATATGGTTAAAGTGATGGCTACGATTAGTGTGACACTTTAGTTTATACTAATGTTCCTTGAGTCAGTTAAGGATAACATTAGGCTTCTGCGTGGTGTCGTTAACACTAACTTACTTTTAAAACCTTAATTGACCCATCTTGGCCAGTAGAACATAGTGAAATAGTCGACTTTGGTGTAGTTCAAAGTTGGTTGATACTCGAAATTACGCTTATTGAGATTCGAATTTTGGGATGTTTTGGTGTCAAGCAAGTTGTCGTGCTAAAATAAAGCCTGTGAGAAGGATTCGTGATATGAGATCCTTAGAACCCGGTTACTATTATAGGACAGGTTGAGCCAACTTAACTCCATTGGGGAAGGGTATTTACCTATGGACTTCATGCAAGCCTTTAAACCTAAGGCTCTTGTGTGACTTGTTTGTGTTTGCTACTCATTGAACATGAATAATAACATTATAGCATCATATCATCATAACATAACATTTTCACTAACCATTTCAAGGACCTAGGTATTTATCTTTGTTCCTCATTATAGGTTATGGCCTCCGCCCGCAGAAATACAATTCGAATCAACTTTGTGAGGATACCTTCCAAGCTTAAGGAGTTAGTCTCAAAGGTTCCCAAAAATTATCAATTCACCAAGAAGCATGGTTATCTACTTAGTTTGGTCACCTCAGGTTTCGAAGAAGACATGATGAGTGTTTTGTTCCAGTTCTTTGATCCAAAGCATCACTATTTTACCTTCCCAGATTATCAGTTGGTACCCACAATGGAAGAGTTTTCTAAGCTACTTAGAGTACCTATTCTTGATCAGACACCCTTCACTGGTTTAGAGAAAGTTCCAAAACCTGAAGTTATTGCAGCATCCTTACATTTAAAGCAGTCAGACATTATGTCTAATTGGGAAATAAGAAGTGGAGTTAAAGGTCTTCTTGCTAAATACATGATAAAGAAGACTCAGTTGTTTCTAGATGCTATGAGTTTTCATGCTTTTGAGGAAATCTTGGATCTGTTAACCTATGGTTTGGTACTATTCCCTAATCCAGACCAACTCATAGATGTGAACACCATCAAAATGTTTCTTACTCATGATCCTGTGCCTACTTTTCTTGGAGATATTTTGCACTCTCTTCACACTCATACTATGAGGAAGCAAGAAATTCTCATGTGTTGCATACCTTTACTATCCAGGTGGTTTATTTCGAACCTTCCCTGATCCATGCTGAAGAATGAACAAGGTTTGAGGTGGTCTCAAAGGATGATGTCACTCTCTTATTCAGATATCTATTGGTGTTCCCGATCTCGAGAGGACATCACTATTATTGACCGTTGTGGAGAATTCCCTAATGTTCCTCTCCTTGGCATAAGGGGAGGTATTACTTACAACCCTTCTCTAGCTCTACGTAAATTTGGTTATGCTCGAAGAGAAGGTCCTCGTGATATGCTTATCCAAGATATTGTATTCAATTACGAGGACGATCTTCAAGGTTACTGTCAGAAGTTTATACGTTCTTCGGGCATGGTGAATAAGATTGATAGAAAGACCTTGGGACACAAAAACTCCATCCCTTTGGAGCCTTACTTCATATGGGTGTGATCTCGTGCTCAAAATATTATAATGCCATATCCTGTTGTGCTACAAGTGACTGTGGAGCTTACTGCTGAAGGAGGTAATCCTCATACCATCTTTCATCCAGATATTCCTACTAACCTTGGAGAGCTACAGAAGTCTTGGATTCAACTGAAAGAAAAAGGGACACCTTTGAGACTCGGTTCTATGCTAGCAAGAAGGAAGTGTTGGAGCTGACAAAACGAATTCACAAAGAGCAGAACCTTAATGCATATGTCAACACAAAGAGGAAGCGTCTATGGGAGACTTGAGTCATAATTTTCTTCCTTGTAACCCTTTTTGTTATCGTTGTAAGCCTAAGAAGCAGTTACAATTTGAATTTACTAATAAGAGTCTTCGTTTTTGTTTCTCTTAACAAATTTAAATCCCTCGGGGTACTTGAAAACATTGCATACGCATCTACGTTCCATACATATCATTGCATAACAAGTTTCCAGGACAGGTTTATCATCTTATTGCTGTTTATTTCAGCAGAAATGGCTCTTGAACAGACAATCAAAAATCTCTAGGCTCAGAATTCTCATTTCCAAGAGATGTTCCTAAACCTATCCAAGGGGAAAAATGGATTGAAAGCACTTCTCGCTGAGAACATGACCAAGAAGAATCCTGAATACAACAAGGAGGATCAGTTGGAACAACTGCAAACTGAGATGGTAAAGATAAGAACCCATATGATTGGTTAGATGGATCTTATCCAATATTTAGCTCGAGAGCAAGAAGAGTTGAGAATCCTCATCGGCAAGCTTCATCAGGTCGGATACAACCATATGGGACGAACTGCTAGAATTTGAGATCCAATCATTTACCATCCTTCGATGAGACAAGAAATCGACTTGGTTGAAAGTAGAAGGGGAATAAGAGAGGGAAAGAGACAAGTTGACATTGCCAATCCTTTTGTTAATGGAATATGGCCTTTCCAAATAGTTAGTACATCGCAAGCTCAACAACGACCTCACCAACAACAAAAGGGTAATCAGCGTAAGAAGGATACACCCAAAAGACAATTCACAAAAATTAACATGCCATTGTCTCAAGCATTGCAACACATGTTGAACATGGAACTGATTACATTGAAGGATCCTCCTTTTAATCCCAATACTTCTTCTCCCAATTATTATCCCAATGCAAGGTGTTCTTTCCACACCAATAGTCCTGGTCACGATGTTGAAAAGTGTTGGGCTTTAAAACACAAGATTTAGGACTTGATTGACGAAGGAGTTTTTAAGTTCACACAAGATGGTCAGATTGAGTTTTTCTATCATCCCTCAAATATTTAAATTGCAAGGCACATTATCTTAAGTGTCAAGTTCAGGCGGAGAAGCTTTAAGATTATTTGAATTTTTATTTGTAATTTCTTTGGTTGATTCAAATAATTATTGTCATGTCAAACTTTGGTTTTTCCCATTAATGCATTGCATATGTTTGTCTTGAATTAATCCATTCGTTTCACTATATTTAAATTGTGCTTCTTATTTCCTTTTTATGATATTCAACTCTCGTTAAAGCTATAAGCCTTTAGAGGGAGGATGACGAAAATGATACCATAATCTTATACAATATGCTTTTGAACAGACCTTGTTGATGATGTACAAGCATTGTTTCAATTCCTAAACAATGGAGATATAAGAAAGTTAATCCTTAGTCAATCCCTTTGAGCCTAAGAAGTAGGAGTTTCTTTTTTCACGCAAATTGAAACCCTTGAACATAACCTGGGGCAGGGTAGTTTCTCAGTCAAATCAATTATGCATTCACAAGCTTTACCTTCGTACACGACGAGTAGTGTCGAATTTATTCTTCTAAATCAAAAACTGATGATGGTTCCCCGTAATCATTAAGTCATGCAATTATTATCTTTCCAAAGAAAATCTCGCTAAGTGAAAACCTATGAAGGAGACTTAGGAAAAAATTGGGGCATCCCGCTGACTGTAATCTCAAACGAAACAGTTCAGTCAATAGTTAGGAATAATAAAGTCAAAAGAGGTCGTTACAAATCCTCACCAAAAAAAATATGTTATAAGAAAAATGACTGCCTTCCCAAATAAACTTTCGGTTTCGGAACCATCACCAAAATATTAGTTCTACAATTCCAAACTCTATTGGAACCTAAATTCATAATTAACTGAGTATAAGACTGAAGAACGTCATAGAGAACGGATTAGGTACAAATAAACTTTGAGCCTTTATCCTTTGTTTCTTAAACTGTGAACCATTCCACGTTACAACCCTTAAAAGTCCTAACTGAAGCATGGGTTAGTTTGAAAGCATACTGTTACAAAAAAGTATCATGACTCTTGTAAAGCTTAATATACATCCCGAGTTAATATCACATTCTTACAAATTTTGTTTTACTAAAAAAATGCATTTTTAAACTTCAAGACAGACATAAGCTTTTCATTTTAATACCACTGTTTGCATATGACTAAGTGTTTGACAGTAGAGAAATTCGCATGACGAATATTCAATGAATGAAAATCCTCCAAATGGATAGAATTACTTCAAAAGATGTGTCAAAGAGAAAGATACTTCCAATAACTGGCCTTTCATGGACCCAATTGGTTATAAATCAAGGGGCATGACATGTTATTGTCTAACTCATTTGTGGCAGTCAAGTCAAGATTCAAAGAATCTCTCAAAAGTGTTGAATAGCCAGGGGAAAATCTCCATCTGAGTCACTTGGGGCACGTTACATTGATCATGAGTTTAAGCAAGATCCACTATGGAAATTGAATCTTCGGTATCACCAAATTACTTGTCTATGTCAGTAGTATCAGATGATGTCATTCTGCCGTGACAGTTCTTAGAAAAATAATGAGGAAGGTCAAGACTATCAGAAAGTTGGAAATCAATGGTTGATCAATCACTTCAAACATCGGGGGCACCAGACTAATCCTAGGGGAAAATGGACGTATGCATACAAAGGGTCGTGTATGATCAAGAAAATATTTTTTGGCAGTGCTACAACACTTACTACCATGGACAGTGAAAATTATCCACACCCTATGAACGCAGACATATTCAAAAATACTACGCATGAAAACGAGATCCGCTAGGTTGATTGCCCTAGGCAAAAATATATGCATGAAAACAGGATTAACATTTATTAATGACTCTAGAAGTTGGAATAATGTCCAAGTTATCCATAAATCCCCATGGAGAAATCTCCATGAAACTATCTCTATAGAGCTATCTTCGCAGGCTCATCCCCAACAAAGATATATTCCCCAACAGATCTAATAGGTCCCCTAGCAAATAAGGAAGTTAGATCGTTTCCCCAGCATAGTGTGTGATCGGTGGATCTGGAACTGACTGTTTAACGCTGGTTCGCGAAATGTCGCGGAAGCAAGAGTCGCCACCGTCTTTTATTTTCTCCAAATGGAAAGGACAAAAGCACAGAAAAATTCCTTATAGAGATTGCTCTCGGTTCGGGAGGTAGATTATAGAAAGGGAAGGTGTTAGCACCCTTTCTATCCATGGTTATCCATGGGCTCTTAGATACTTGCTCAATGTGTTTTCAAAAATGGTTTGTTTGCTTTTCAATGTGGGTTTAAAAAGTTTCTTTGAAAATTCCAGTTCGACTCTTGTATCAGTCCTCAAGAGTGTTTGAAAAATTGCTTTCGAAAGCTTTTTGAAAATGTGTTGGTGTGAAAAGTATTTTTGATTTGTTTTGTTTTGAATTAGAGCAAGTATCCACGAGTCGTCTACCTACCCTAAGGAATTCGTCTGTGTAGATGTCCTTTAAAGTAGTGCCATCCCACCATTGAGAGGTAGGTAGCACCACCGTTGGAGGTGTTCGGGTCAATTCGAGGTTCGGGACATGGTGATCACCAGAGCAATGGGAAGACACCTTAGAAGCTACCCTCATGCCAGGTTCCCGGATCATGAGGACTTACTAAAACATCCTCTACTCGACGATCACCTTTCGAGGCAAGGCAACAGTGAGGCGTACCCTAGGGGTGGTGTGTGATTTGTGTGTCAGATTCATTTATTTTTGTCTTGTCATGTCATGGGTGATCTACGCTTTTGTTTTTATTTTTGTCCATTCATTCTTTCATGCCTTGATTAACAGTTAAAAATTGCGAAAAGTAAAAGTTCTAAAGCTATTACAAAAGGCGCGGGTCCACATCGCCAAAATTTCTTGAACCCGATTTGACAGAAAAATAAAGAATTAAAGAAGAGTAAAGTGCGAGAAAATTAAAATATTACATGGCCTTGGGAGAAATACATAAATATTAAAAGAGAACGAAATAAATATGCGAATTGAATAAGAATTAAAAACGAGGGCGTTGGACCCTTTTTGCAAAATTAAATTAAACGATGAAATTAATTAATTAAAAAAAGAAAAGAAATTGTTTTTGGTATTTTTTGGTATTTTATGATTTTAATGAAAAAGAATTAATTAAAATGAAATGCAAACCCTAATTCTAGTTGTTTTTTAGTTTATTAAGAAAAGATTAACTTTTAACCTAATATTTAACCTAATTATTTTACATGCAATTTTAATTTATAAAAGTAAATAATATTAAATAATTAATTATTATGAAAGAAAAGAAAAAAGAAAAAATTTGATTAAACCCTAGTTCTACCACTTTTAAATTAATTAAGAAAATATTAAGGTTTTCTCCTAAATTAAAACTAATCAATTAAAATTATTTATTTACAAAAATAAAAATATTTATTATTTTTTTGTCTTTTCTGATTTTTTATTGTTTTGTGATTTTATGAAAAATAATTAAATTACAAGAATTAATAAAAAGAATAATAATTGAAAAAATAAAAAAAAGAATGAAAAATAGAAAAATATTGCAAACCTCAGGGGGGTCTGCCCCCAAATTGGGAGGTTTTTCTTTAGCAATCTGGGCCCAATAACTTTGGCCTCTTTGACTTTTGCCACTAGGGTGTGAGATGGTTGACTGCAGTCCATTGTGCGCTTCAGATTGTGGCCCTTTGATCCATCTCCATAGGCACGTGGATGGCCAGATTTTGTGGACACATGGTGCTCCTTCAGGCTGAAACTGCATGCAAGTATTAAAGAAAAAAATAATATGAAAGGGGGGTGGGGACCTGGGATCGAACCCAGGTCTTATGGTTCACCAGCCTACACGTCTACCACTGAGCCATCCAACGCGCGTTTATTATCTAATGACCAATAATTATTATAAGAGAAAAGTGGTCAGTGGCTCAAAAACGCGCGAAGAATTTAAATGTTCCAACCATTGACGGACACTTCATCATCTTCCTTCTTCATGATTTTTCCTGAAACATAAAAGAAACAGGCAACGGTTTTACAAACGTTCCCTTAGGCACATTTCTGGAAAATAGCGAATAGGCGTCCTCGCATTAGAAATTAGGCGCGAGGGTGCCATTGTGTTCGTCTAAGAGCGCTGAGTTGGATAGCCTAGGTCCCATGAGCCAATTGTTCCTTAATCAAAAGACCCTAATTCAAAGCTTCACAAACCCTAAAAAAACAACAATGGCATATTTGCATATAGTGTATAAAAATGCAATTAATCCATATGGTTAGCTTCAGAATACATTACTCAGTATGAATACACAATCAAAATGCCATGAAAATGTCTCAAAGTTAAAACACGAATATGCATTTTTTATGAGAAAAAATTCGATTTTGTACAATGATTTAGGGCGTTAGGGTTGGTGTTCTTGATCCAGGTACGTTGCTTGATGTCCCAAGGATGCAATGGAATGGATTTCTTGGCTTCAATCGACCTGCAAATGTGTTTTCAGCTTTGGAGTTTTTAAGCAAAAATTCAAGTTTGTGTAAGGATTTCTGGCGCATCTTTTTGGTTCTCTGCATTAGGTCTTGCTTGTTTGTATATGTATGAATGATTTAGGGTTGTTTCTTGTCCAAGGAATCAAAGAATTGATGTATGGATATTTGATTTTTTATGGCAAAATATTTTCAAATCTTTTCATGCACATTTGCTCTCAATCATATCCAATCCTTCCCTAATTGATCATGCACGAATTTTAAGTGTCCAATGAGAGTATTTTCTGCACAAAAAGATTTTATTTCATTAGTTTAGCATTTTTTCATATTTTATTTAGTTTAAATGAATTAATTGTAATAAAAAATTCAAATAAATAAATAAATATAATAAAAAACTTCCATTTGGGCCAAATGGTCGTGTGCATGTCTTGGATGATGAATTGTGGAAGAAAAAGAGGCCCATTAGCAATTTTAGGTCATTTGAATCAATGTTGACTTTTCAAAATATCCAAGAATTTCCCAACTTCCACAAGGCATAACTTGCTCAATTTTTAAGCTTTTCTCATGTTCTTGGACATTTTGGAAAGGTCTTTGAGTCCTCTAACCAATGCCTTTGGTCCCATGTCATTTTGATTTACCAATCTCAAGTTATGGCCTTTGACTTAAAGTCCCTTTTTGTTGACTTTTGAAAATGACCTATAATGTTGAAATTGATAGCTTTTTGTGAGAGCATTTCTTGGACTTGAAGTGTGAAGAGGAGTTGTAGGAAATGTCTTTCTCTTCAAAATGAGCTTTGGATGGGACTTTTCTGATAATCCATGTGAAAGTTATACCCTGGTCAATTTACAGTTGACTTTTTCAGCTGTCCAAATAAGGAAACTTTTGCATTTTGATGATTTTTGAGCCAAGCTTTGAGAATCATGATCAAATGATGTTTGTGGCTTCAAAATGAGATGTTGACCAAAAATTTGAACTTTTGACTGCCAAATGACCATTTTTCCCCTACAGTTGACTGTAGTGCCATTAGGGTTTCTGACTGTGCAATTTTGTGCTGTAAGTCTTGAAACTTGGTATGAGGATGCTTGACCATATTTGTAGGCATGTGAGACTTGATTGGACCCTTGGAAACTTCATTTTCTTGATCAGAATAAAAACCCTAATTTTGACTGTTTAGGAGACCCTTGACTGTGCAACCCTTGGGGAGATTTTGAAGCTTGACTTGGCAATTTCTTGAAGAATATGGGAGGGCAAATTTTGGGGTACAACACAGTGGAAACTTCCTCAGTACACCATATGAATTTCCAATCCCCATCAAAGATTATTTCCTCAATGCAATCTACAAGATTTAATTCCACAACGGAGTTTATTTCTCCAATACTGAAAATTCCCCGACAGAATTCTCTTCTCCAGCCAAATGTCATTCAACATTGTCCTTCCCGGAAGAGCTGATACCCGTATGTGAAACATGATCAAATAGTGTATCAAAGGAATATCCATCCCTCTTATCCCCAGTCAGGGTACATAAGAAACAGATCCTTCAATAAAAGGAACAGCGAACAATCTACTTTCCTTGAATTCTTCTATCCCCAAGCAGAAGTCGAACATCCCCAACAGAGTGTTGTCAAACAGAAAACAGGAATCCCCAGTAAAGTCGTCCTAAACAAAATTGAAGAATCACTTTCTTCATCCCCAACAATAGTCAGGGATTTATTTTCTCCAGCCAGAGTTGTTACAAGAAGCTACCGATACACTTCAACGACGTATTTCATCTATACATCATTTACAAAATATCATAACATATGCAAAGAAACACATATGCTATTCTCATTTATTTTTGAGAGCATTATTACGCAATGCATTACATACATCATGACATTGTATAAAAATAACTTTGTCTTTTCAGGTTAAGTTTGCAAACAGTCAAATATTATCAGCAATTTATAGATAGGTTGTAGATCAATTCCACAAATAAAACGGGGTGACTATCTACGTAACCAGATTACTTCCTTCAGAGATTCATTCTGAATAGCATTCCCCTCAGAGACCGAATCCTAACGAGCATTTACTTCAAGTATTAATTCCGAAAAGCATTCCCCTCAGAGACTGAATTCTGACGAGAATTCCATTTAAAGGTTTATTCTGAAAAGCATTCCCCTCAGAGACTGAATTTTGATGATCATTTCCTTCAGATATTTATTCTGAAAAGAATTCCCCTCAGAGACAGAATTTTAACGAGCATTTTCTATAAATATTTATTCTAAAAAGCACTCCCCTCAAAGACTGAAATCTGACGAGCATTTCCTTTAAAGCTTCATTCTGAAAATCATTTCCTTCAAAGATTCATTCTGAAAAGAATCTCCCTCATTAATTTATTCTAAAAATCATTTCCTTCAGAGATTCATTCTAAAAAGAATTTCCTTCAGAGATTCATTTTGAAAAGCATCACCATCAGAGACTGAATTCTGACGCGCATTTCCTTCAGAGATTTATTCTGAAAAAAATTTCCCTCAGAGACTGAATTTTGACGAGCATTTCCTTCAGAGATTTATTCTGAAAATCATTCCACTCAGAGACTGAATTCCGATGAGCATTTCCTTTAGAGATTTATTCTTAAAAGCATTTCCTTCAAAGCTTCATTCTGAAAAGCATTTCCTTTAGAGATTCATTCTGAAAAGCATTCCCCTTAGAGACTGAAATCTGACGAGCATTTCCTTCGGAGCTTCACTCTGAAAAGCATTTCCTTCATAGAATCATTCTAAAAATCATTTCCCTCAGATAATATAAGATAGATTCATTCTGAAAAGCATTCTTCAGATAAATCAAGCGTAGACTCATCTTGATACTCCTATCAACAGTTATTTTGGATGGCATCTATAAGCCCGTCTCCGACGATACTCTATCACCTCTCCTAATGGAATAATTAAGCTCATTCAAGCAATATAATCAACCAATAGTGTTACTTCGTGCACATGCGAGTGAAAATTTCTGGGCACTTAAGTGTTCAATCATCTTCCACCTTTAGATCACGAATGACGGACATGTCAATCTAGCTCTTCAGGTTTAAGAAGATTGAACAGGGGAAGTTGTTAAACCCCAAAAATTTTCCTCCCATTTTTCATTACAAATTGATTCAAGATATCTCCTCATGCTCCAAGGTCCTAAACACTCAAGATTACTCAAGAGTTTACCAAACAAACTCTCCTCCTAAGCAGTTAACCTACAACTATGGTTTTGTTTTTATCAAGGAAAATTGGACCTTTAATTCCTCTGTTGGATTTCAAGGTTTCTCATATGTATCAAGGTATCCTTATGCCAAGTTTCAAGCCTTGTAGCACAAGTTTGCTCAGTCAATTAGCCAGATGATTAAAAATCAACTGTATTGGACAAAAAGACAACTTTGACCAATTTACAGTCAAACTTCAAGATTTTTGGTCAACATCAATATTTGGAAGTTACATTCATCATTTTATCAAGGGTTGATCATGATTCATCAAGAAAACTCAAGATTCATCAAATGTCAAAAGTTACTAAATTAGGGGTTTCTTTAGGAGAAGTCAACTGAACTTTGACCAAGCATAAATTTCACATACTTAATCAGAAATTCCTCAACCAAAGCATATCTTAAAAGAAGTTGAATTCTCTACAACTTTGTCCTCTAGGATCAAGGCCAAAAAATGCTTCATTTGAGAGATATGGGCCAAAACATTACATGTCATTTTAAAAGTCAACAAAAAAACATCTTTTGTCAAAGCAATTTACATTATGTTAAATTATTCAAATGAAAAAATGACCAACATGAAGGTTGTAGTAGACCTCTTTAGGTTTCCAAAAAGTCCAAGATCACCTTCATATGATAACAATTGAGTAAGTTATGATTGGTGCAAATTGGGCAATTTTGAGAAAATGCATGAAGTTCAAATTGAGCAAATTTTAATTTTTGGGCTAATGGGCTTATCTTTTAAGGTACAAACGTGTTCTTGACCTCATAATAGACTCTTAAATCCATTCACTTAGTTTTGTGGTTTTTATTTCTTTTTATTTTGATTTTATTCAATTAAAAGCAAAATAAATCAAATAAAATACCAAATCAAAGATATAAGGCACAAGTATCTATTTTTTAATCAAATCATAAGGCTAAAAATCAGATAACCATGTAGCAAAAACATGTGGGATTGATTGGTACATGATTGGCTTAAAAAATAAGATTTCATGCAAAAATTCCAATCAAATATTTTGTCATGAAATACAAAGATTTGATTCGTGTTTGTTGACCTAATTCATAGCCTATGAATAGAGAATATATTCAGACCATCACACACACGAATTTTCCTCAAGAACACACTCTCAAAAATACCAATATTTGTTAAAACTATGGCAACTTGAAAACCTTGTGTGCAGCCACTTTCAATCCATTCCAAGCATTCCATCATCTTCCTTAAGATCCCAGGAGTCCATCCCAGCCATTCTTGAAGTCTGAAGCACGCAGAACAACCACATCAAAGTCATGACGGTTGGGTAACTTTCTTGAACTCAAACTCTTTATTCATGCATCATGGATTGATTTTAAGCACTCATACATGTTCATAACGATATTCAGAGTTGTTTTGATCCATTATTTGTGAGATATAGTGCAGGAATAAGGATTTGCCATTACTAGGGAAGTTGGAAACTTTTTCTTTGAAACTCACGATTCAAACTTTTTCAGGCCAAACAAATTCCACTAATGGATTCAGGAGGTCCAAATTAGGGGGACAGGGACGTTCTTAATCTCTAACACATGTTATTTTTGCAGGTTTGAAAAAGACCTCACCGGAGAAGACGATCGGAGCTAGAGCTCCGGCGCTTCCCTGGTTTACTTGTTTTATTATAAATTTAATTGGTTTGTGTTTTATAAAAAAATTTAAATGCATCGCAGTCGGTTGAAACAGAGGCATGAACTTAAAGGGTGTGGCTTCGATCCTAGGTTTTGCTAAATTATTTTGTTTATTTTCCAAACTAACATTACAGATTCAAATATATTAAGTGCTTCCCATTCCATAACACAACAAGCAGTTTGACTCAGTGGTGAGGGGTGCGTCTGTGAAGCTAAGGGGCATGGGTTCAACACCTACCCCATGCATTCTTATTCTTCTATTTTCTAACCCTAATTTTTTCTATTTTCTAAACCTAATTTTCTATTTTTCTTAATTAATTAATTTCTAATTAATCATTAAGTAACATTATTTTTTTCTTAATACTAATAAATTAGGATTAGGGTTTTTAACTATTATTTAATTTTCTTGATATATTTTTATTTACTAAAATATAATTTAGGATTTATTAATTATTATCACTTAAATTATTTTCTATAAAATACCAAAAATATTAGTACTTAGAACTTTAGCTCTTTTTAACATTTTTTAAAATATTTTCTTATTTCTTTTTGCCATTTAAATTCATAGATCAAGTGTATAGGCCGCGTTCTTAATTGTAAAAAGGTAGATTTATCTTTTCTCGCGTTTTTTCATATTATGTAACTGCTCACAGGATGTAATAGCTTAGGTTTAATTTCTGCACTTTACATTTCAAACTTTATTTTCTGCATATATTTAATTCCTAGTAACTAGAGTTTGCATGGCAAGACTAAAAAACGTAGAAAACCCTAATTCTTAAGATAAATAACTGAAATCAATACACTCTTCACACTTGCACCTCTAGGGTATCCTCTATTGTTGCCTTATGATATTGATCACGTCCCTCGAAACTGAGGATACTGTTGTACCCCAATTTTTGCCCCTAAGATCCCTTCATCATACCATGTTGATTCATTCACAACAAGATCACATTAGGATTCTTAGTTCCCCTCCCTATATTTAGCTTTGCCTTTTGAGGAATCACCAAGCACCTTAACTTGTTTTCTTTTGTGATCATGATTATTTTTATGTCTTGATTTCTTCTCTTAATTAATAAAATGCAATTTTGGTTTGTCTTGCTTGTTATCCATGTAGGTAAAGGCAGTGAGATTCAACAAGTTACCCCATGGGTTCATGAGTTTATTTCCATGCCCTAGTCAATAAAGCTTGAGAAGTTCAAACATCACCATTGGATTTTTTTTGGAAGAAATGGCATGGAAAGGTTATTTTGGTTCACCACATTTCAAGGTTAACAAATTTGGTTCAAAAGTACAAGGGGTTGATTGAATAAGTTGTCATGTTTGGACAAGGCTTTGTTCCCATTTGTCATAAGTGCATATTTCTATCAATTTTCAAGACATGGAAGTGGTTTTGATGGCTATGAATTATCATTATCATCCTCAACAACTTCTATTTACAAATCATTTATGTTGATACAAGAAGTTTTTTCAAAATTGTCAAAGTTCCTCAAAGCATTTTCTTGATCTAAGGAGCTAGGGTTTTGAACTTCAAGGAAATGTATCTTGCTCATATTTTGGTATTTTTGAGTGATTCCAAAGACATCATTCTCTTCAAAGGGTTTTAAAAAAATCACTTCAAAAGTTTCAAGGAGTTTTCATGAGGAAGAGACTTAATAAGGAAGAAAGATTACAAGTCCTCCAGATGAATCCCCAATTTTTCATGTGTGACTTCAAATGATCATAACTTAGTCAACTTTTATCACCTTGAGCCCATTATTTTTCCATAATGATCTTGAAGTGGTGAACTTGATGCATTATTTTATGTGAAAAGTGAGAAAATGGATGGAAGTTTCCTTAAGGATACAAAAGATTATAGGTCATTTCATGATGTTTTGCCAACTTCAACAATTCATAACTCTCTCAACTTTTGGATATTTTGAATGGTTCAAGTTTCAAAATGTCATTCAAGAGATCTACTTCATGCTATCTTTTTTGGTCAAGATAAAATTACAAGTGGAAGGACATGTTTGGATGCAAGACATTATAGGTCATTTTTGAAGAAGAACTTGAAATATTTCTAAGTATGGAAAGTCAACTCTTTTTCTCCAACTTTGACTCAACACAACTTTCAGCTCAAGCATCCATTTAACTCCATTCTTTTTCCATTTCAAAGCTTGTAACTTTATCTTTCAAAAGCATCAAGAATGCCATTGGTCAGAAGTTGGCAATTTAAAACTGAATTTTCACCAAGTCAAAAGTTTGAAATCCTTGATTTGGCTTCTAAACACTTTGATTTTGCGCATTTTTGCTTCTAAACATGTTTAGTGAACTTCCATAAGTCATTAGCATAGCAAAACGTGCATTTTGGATGAGTTTTGATCAAGTTTGAAGTCACACTTTTCTTGTTTTCAACTTCACACGATTTCCCTCCAAACTTCATCATTTCACACGCTTGAACATTCCATTTGATTCCCTATCAATAGAGGGTCATTCCCCATTCATTTTCTCAAGCTTGGATAGCCAGAATCACCCTGTCAAACTTCTTCCACAACTCATAATTCAGTAACTTCAAAATCCTTTCTCAAGCCTTTTTCAATCCATTTTTTCCATCAATTCACTTTCCTTGATCTCCCCTTAAGCTAACCATATAATTACATTCAAGAATCGTGCCCTATACTGCTCCATAAAAGTCCAGTTTCATAGCTCTGCAACTCAACTTCAATGGGTAGATTTCTTTATCAATTCTTCAAAACTCTGATATCATTGTGATGCTCTCATTGCCCTGGTTCTAGTCGCAACACTTACTTCTTACTGGAAACACGTTTTGACCATGAAATTTCAAATCCCTTTTCAAAACTTTCTTTCCAAATTGCTTGAGCTACAGTTTATGTAAATTTGGCGCGAGGGTGTGGTTGTCTTCGTCTTGAAGAGACGAAGCGAATGACATAGGTCTGAGCTTCTGATTTTATAGTTTGAGAGACCTGCAAATCATGCTGGCTGGAGGTTGAAGATAACCTAGGTGTCATCTTCCAACCAATGATGGCATGCCACTTGTTATTTTTGAAAATCTGATTTATATTTTGTTCTGTACTTTATTCACTAATAACCATGATATGCACAGCGCACCAGATCCCTTGGATTTGATTAATAATGCGTTTTGACTCTAATCCAATGGTCCACATATTTTTACTTTTATTTTCTTTTCTGATTTTTATATTTTAGTTGTTTTAAATTTCAAAAAATCATAGAAAATTCATTTTTAGTCCAAAAAATCTGAAACAATTATGAAAAAATATTTTGATTATTCTCTTTCTGATTTTTATTTTTTCACAATTTAATTTTGTCTTTTGGTATTTTTTATAAATTTACACTTTATTTGAATTGTTTTAAATGTTTAAAAATACTTTTATACATTTTTAAATTCTGAAAAAATTATGGAATGATTCAATGATATTGTGACAAATATTGGTGACCTCATTTATTTTTTATTTCTGACTTTGTTATTTTTTTTATCATTTTTGGTTTATTTTATCCATTTCGTTTAATTTTAAAAATAGTTTCTGTTTTTAAAAAATTACCAAAAAATTTGTAAATTTATTTGAGCCCTTTTCTGATTTTTCTAAGGTCTTACTTTTTATTTCTTGAATAATTTGAACATAGTTGATATTTTTCTCTTTTATTTCTATTTTTTAAAGATTATTTTTAAACCTTTTTGTATATATTAAAATGTAATATTATTTTGTGACTATTTTCTGGCTGATCTTGGGTTAAATTTTGGATCATGAACTTTATTAACATCATTGGATCCATGGTGTTGATTTTAACTCCACATAAATCGATGAATGATTTTAATAATAGTTTGATTAAATTTAATTCAAAAGTGGTTTGCATATTCTCTCCCACCCCTCTTCATCTCATCCCCTTCTTATTGCACTAAATGTTGTTGGAGCATGATCTCTATATCATGTCTCAAAACAAATGGTGCATAGATTGCTATTGACCGACCTCAAAATAGGTGCGAATTCTATATAAGTCTATGTGATACGGTGGCAGAACCGACTGTTTAATACTAGTTTACGTTTTGCATTTTTATTCGCAAAATGTAGCGGTAAGCAAGAGTCGCCACCGACTTTTATTTCATCCAATCGGAAAGGAAAAAAGTACAGAAAAAATCTTTTTTCGAGATATTCTGAGTACGGGGGGTAGATTATAGAAAAGGAAGGTGTTAGCACCCTTTCTATCCATGGTTTTCCATGGGCTCTTAGGTACTTGCTCATCTTTTTAAAATTGCTCGTGTATGTGCTTTGTTTTTGAAAAGTTTGACTTCGTGATAACCCTTGTATCAGTCCTCAAAGGTGTGACGAAGTTGTTTTGAAAATTTGTTGGAAAACTGTAAGTGTGAAAAGCTTTGACTTTAGCAAGTACCTACTAGCATCTACCTACTCGAAAAAAGTTCGTTTCTATTCTTGTTTCCTTTAGACATCGCTATCCTACTATTGAGAAATAGGTAGCACCGTCGTTGGAGTTGAGGGTCAATTTGAAGGGGACGTGTATGATCACTAAAGCAATATTAGGACAAATTAGTAGTAACCCTAGAGTCTTAAGATCTTATTCGAGGCAACATTTCCGAGGCAACATTTCCGAGGCAACATTCGAATGGGACATTTTGATCTTTTTTAGACTGTAGGGAAACCACTAAGACACCCTATGCTTAATGATCGCTTACCGAAGGCAACCGAAGTGAGAGTATACCCTAAGAGTGATATGTGCGAGTGATTTGTTTTCAGTTATTTAATCTTTGCACATTAGGGTTTTCTAACCGTATTAATTTGTCACGCATTCTTGTCATACAATCCTTATTAGCATACATCTAGACAGTTAAACATTTGCAGAAATTAAAAATGCGAGAAAGTAAATCTACGCTATTACAAGGCTTCGGGGAGGGGGATTAATTACATAGCCAAATAATCCGAGGATTTAACAGTAAATAAAACCCTAAATTAAACTATTACAAACCATGGACAGTTACAAAAATATTGGCAAAAAGAATTAACAAGCGCGTGGCGAATTAAATACGAGGTGATTAGGGTTTTGACCCTTGACTAAACCTAATTGCAACTGATTAAAAATGTTTTTTTTTGTCATGTTTTGTTATTTGAGAAAATAATTTAATAATTGAATTAAAAGAAAATCCTACGTTCTAATTAATTTTAAATTAAGAAAAATAAATTAATTCAATCTAAAAACCTATTTTTGTTATTTATTTATTTATTTGAGAAAAGGAAGAAAAATTAAATTAAGCATTAACCTAATTTTTAATTGAATTTTAATTGTGAAAGAAATTAAAGTGGCCCTAAATTAATTAAACTAATTAATTAAAAAACATTTATTAAGAAAATAAATCTTTTTTTTTTGTGTTCTTTGATTGGTTAATTTAATAAAATAATTTTTGTGTTGATTTAAAAAAACAAAATAATTAAAGAAAAGGAATTAAAGAAAAAATAGAAAATTAACCAAATGATCCTGCTGTCAGCAGATCTGGTTTTGGCTGATGGATCCAAAATATGGTAACCCTCAGAAGATGGGGGCACTGGATTTGATCCTGGATGGTGGATCCAGCAGATGATGACCCTCAGAAGATGGGGTGCGCTGGATCTGGTCCTGGCTGATGAATCCAGAAGATGCTGAACCTCAGGAGGTGCATGTGCTGGATCTGGTTCTGATTGGGATCCAGAAGATGATGGCCTGCACATGTTGGATCTGGTGAAAACAAAGGAGAAAAAAAATACCAAAAGCTCACACCTGGAATCGAACCCAGAATCCTGAGCTTCTGACTTCCTTCTTCTGACCAATTGTGCTGGATGTTAACTTGTTAACATAATGAAAACAAACAATATATCAGAACAAACAAGTTTCTTGCCAAAATAATGCGCCAGAATTTAAACTAGCCAGTCAGGTTGTGACACGTTGTTGTCTTCTTCCCTGGAACCATCATTTTAGACTATGAACCTTTACCTACAGACGTAGGTCTTTTGCTTAAACTTGTGTCATTCAAGAATCAAGCATATGCAATATAAATTCAATTGGGGACCACGGATCAACAAGGTTTGAAACTTTGATCATCATGGTACCCATTATCAGGCCTAAATTTGCTTGAAAATCAAAACCCTAAATTGGAGCACGAAACCCTAACAATGGCTAAAGCTTGTTCTTGCACTGTAACTTAAATCAAACTATCCAGAAACATAGCAAACATGAAGATGAATACAAATACGTATTTTAAACGTGCTGAATATGCAAGAATTACAGTAATTGAAGATGGATAATTTTGCAAACCGTGAGAATGCTAGGCATTGATTATGGATGTTCTGATGCCTGCGAACAATTGGGAATGCTTCCTGAGACGTCCTGGAACAGGTTGCTGGCCTTGAATTGTTATTAAAGGTTCTCTATCCTGAAATCAGAACTTCACTTTTTGTCAAGATTTTTGAGTTTTGTTCTTACAGTCTCACGCCTCCTGCCTCCTCCTTTTGATCTTCCCAGCTTTCTTATATAACCTAGAGTGAATTAGGTTAACAAACTTGGATTAAATCTTTGCATTTATCCAAGATTTGATTAGATTTTCAACGTACATGATATGTTTCTATTTTCATGCCAAACATGCCTTTCTTGTACCAATTGCCATTGATATGATTTGATTCTGATACGCCAACACTATGAGCTCGTGATTCTGTTCACAAATCCAAACAAAACAAATCTTTGCTATCATTTACCAATTATTTGATTTAATTCAATTTTTAATAAATAAAAAATCAAAATAAAATAAATAATGAAGAAAATAACATGTGAATGAACATTTGGCTAGTTTACAACATTATGAGTGAAGTGCAAGCATAAAAGTTAGGTCCATTTAGCAAAAAATGCAAATTTGAGCATATTTGACTTTTGGCAATTTTGCAAAAATGGTCAACTTGGCCAATGCATAACTCTCTCAATTTTGACCCTAGAGGGGTGTTCTTGGACTTTTTAGAAAGCTTAGGATGTCCTCTAAGAAACCCTTTTGGTATCATCTCAATTTAGTCTTCCATGTTCATGTATGAAGCTTTGACCCAAAAGGTGTTTTTGTTGACTTTTCAAAATGACCTATAATGTCAAAATTCATATCTTTTTGGGAGTGCATATTCTGAACTTGGGGTATGAAGATGAATTTTAGGGAATTTCATACTCTTCAAAATGAGCTTTGGATGGGTCATTTCTGATAAAATATGAGAAAGTTATGCTTGGTCAAATTTGAGTTGACTTTTCCTACAAAACTCTAATTTAGCAGGTTTTGGGTTTTGATAAATTGTGAGCAATCCTTGAGGAATCATGATCAAACCTTGATCAAATGATGAATAATACTACAAAATGAGGATGTTGACCAAAAATCTTGAAGTTTGAATGTATGTGGGCCACAATTGACTTTTGACCTAGCATAATTGATTTTCAGGAATTTGAGCAATTGACTGAGAAAACTTCCTCTGCAAGGCTTGAAACTTGACATGGATGATCTTGAGAACATATTAGGGCAATGGTGAGCATTTGAGTCCTTTTTGGTCCACACATCTTGATGAAAATAGAAACCCTAATTTGAGATAGATTGCCTTAGGAGAGAGTTTGTCTGGTCAATCTCTTGAATTTCCTTGAGCGATTTGGGAACCTCACTTGCCATGTGTTGAGAAATATGGGAGGGAAAATTTTGGGGTACAACAGCTGCCCCTGTTCAATCTTCTTAAACCTGAAGATGTAGATTGGCTCGTCTTCCTTTCGTGATCTGAAGGTGGAAGATGATTGAACACTAGAGTGCCTAGAAATTTGCACTCGCATGAAGTGATACTTGACTTGCGATATCGGGAATGGGCTTATAGATTCCATTTGGAAGTTGATGACGGAAGATGGGCTCAAAGATGCCATCCGAAGAGGTGTCGATTGCATAAGAAATTCCTTTGCGAGATCCTGTATACCTGTTGTTGAGGAGGACTTCGTTGGGGAATATTGGTTTCTGTCTTGAGAGAAATAGAGTTTTAGGAGCTCCAGTTGTCCATTAATCTACTGGGGAATAATTCCGTTTTGGGAAGCGGAAGTGAACTGTGTGTTTGGTCGGGGTATATTCTGCACCGTGACTTACTGAGGAAATGCGAAACCAATCATATTTGATCAGGTCCCAGTCTTACAGTGTTCTGGACTGCTGTCTGGGGATAAGAGAGGCAAAACCTGGATAGTAAGGTTATGAGAAGGAACCTGGATAGTAGGGTTGCCTTGATATGAAAGCCTGGATAGCAGGGTTGTGAGAAGGAACCTGGATAGTAGGGTTACTTCGAAATGAAAGCCGAGATAGTAGGGCTGTGAGAAGGAACCTGGATAGTAGGGTAACTTCGAAATGAATGTCGGGATAGTAGGGTTGTGAGAAGGAACCTGGATGGTAGGGTTACTTCGAAATGAAAACCTGGATAGTAGGGCTGTGAGAAGGAACCTGGATGGTAGGGTTACTTCGATATGAAAGCCTGGATAATAGGGCTGTGAGAAGGAACCTAGATGGTAGGGTTACTTCGATATGAAAGCCTGGATAGTAAGGCTGTGAGAAGGAACCTGGATAGTAGGGTTACTTCAAAATGAAAGTCGGGATAGTAGGGCTGTGAGAAGGAACCAGGATGGTAGGGTTACTTCGATATGAAAGCCTGGATAGTAGGGCTGTGAGAAGGAACCTGGATGGTAGGGTTACTTCGATATGAAATCCTGGATAGTAGGGCTGTGAGAAGGAACCTGGATGGTAGGGTTACTTCAATATGAAATTCTGGATAGTAGGGCTGTGAGAAGGAACTTGGATGGTAGGGTTACTTCGATATGAAATCCTGGATAGTAGGGTTGTGAGAAGGAACCTGGCTGGTAGGGTTACTTCGATATGAAAGCCTGGATAATAGAGCTGTGAGAAGGAACCTGGATAGTAGGGTTACTTCGATATGAAAGCCTGGATAGTAGGGCTGTAAGAAGGAACCTGGATAGTAGGGTTACTTCGAAATGAAAGTCGAGATAGTAGGGCTGGGAGAAGGAACCTGGATGGTAGGGTTACTTCGATATGAAAGCCTGGATAGTAGGGCTATGAGAAGGAACCTGGATGGTAGGGTTACTTCGATATGAAAGCCTGGATAGTAGGGTTGTGAGAAGGAACCTGGATGGTAGGGTTACTTCGATATGAAAGCCTGGATAATAGGGCTGTGAGAAGGAACCGGGATGGTAGGGTTACTTCGATATGAAAGCCTAGATAGTAGGGCTGTGAGAAGAAACCTGGCTGGTAGGGTTACTTCAATATGAAAGCCTGGATAGTAGGGCTGTGAGAAGGAACCTGGATAGTAGGGTTACTTCGATATGAAATCCTTGATAGTAGGGCTGTGAGAAGGAACCTGGATAGTAGGGTTACTTCGATATGAAGGCCTGGATAGTAGGGATATGAGAAGGAACCTGGATAGTAAGGTTACTTAGATATGAAAGCCTGGATAGTAGGGCTGTTTCGGAATGAGTTTGGGTAAGACTGCAGAGGGATCATGGGTAAGGTTGTTCTTGTCGCGCCGATGATTACTCTGTTTAGCTTAGAGTGTTGATCACATACCTATTGGAAATTGTTGATAATAACTGTCTTTCTTGAAAGAAATACACGGTTAGTTATGTACGATGCATGAGATGCATTGTGATGAGGTTCTCAAGATAACTGAGATTATGTTATATGTAATATATGCACATGTCATGATGTATGAACATGAAATGCTGACGTAATAATTTGAGTTCGGGAAAATAAATCCCTGACTGCTGTTTGGAGAGTATGAGAAACGGTATTCTTGACCACTATAAAAAACCATGGTTCCTCTACTTCTGTTGGGGATGGTGAACAAAGATGACTGTGATGGGGATTTGCCACTCGGCTGGCGAATATTCTGCCGGAAGAGACCCTGTCTGAGGATAACTCTGCGGAGGGATAACTCTGTTGGAGGAGAGATATTTTGTTGATAGATCTGTTGTCTTGGAGAAATAACTCAGTTGGGGATGAATTTTCGTTGCTGGTGATGATGAATTTTGTTGGAGATTGAATTTCTGCTTGTGAGAAAAATAATCTCTGCTTGGGGAGAAATTTGCTGACTGGATCGCGATTGTGAACCTTAGCTGGGGAGAGTTATGTCCTGTTTGGAAAGCTAACATCACTGTCTTTGGGTACTTTTCACTCTGTGGGTAGTGTATGTATCACTACTCATGTTCTCGAGCTGGCTCCATCCCGGTACTTGATGGGCAGAATAACGGTAAGGTTTGGGCACTTCTTGTTTGTCCCAGTTCCTAGAATTACGACTAATCGTCTTTTGTTTCTTATGTAAATATTTATGAGCAACAATTATTTTCAAACGCATATATCAAAAATGAATCATTGGACGTTCTTGCAAAACAAAACAGAAAAAGAAAAACAATTTGAAATTTCTTGTAAAAATGAATTGTATTGATTTTTGAAGTTGGCCTGTAATTGGCATTTTGTACAAAGAGGCTGACGCTCTAGTAAGAGAACGCGGGGCAAAAAAAACAGTAATTACAATGTGTAAAAGACAGAAACAGCTATGTGAAACAACCCCATTGGGTTCCAACTCTACTATTGCCTTTATATCTTCAAGCGTCTCATCACTTTGCTACTTGGTCGAAGGTGGATCAGATTGATTGGCGCCGTCCGAGCTTGATAGTTGATACCGAAGTCTGGTTGTGAGATGATCCAATGAGACATAGTGTTATGCTTTGATCCCTAATTTTTTCCTGGACCGCCCTTTCGGGTTTTCAGTCCACCGGGATACCCTTTTTTGCCCAAGTCACCTTTTCAGGTTTTCGACTTGCCGGGTGTACAATTTTTTCATTTTCATCCCTTACTTTTTCCCGAACCCTTTTGGTTCGCCGGGAAGCCCTTATTTTTTCCTAGACCGGTCAACCTAGCGGGTCTTTGATTATGCGTAGTATCTTTTCACTATGTCTACATTGACGGGGTGAGGAAGGTCGTCACCATCCATGGTGGTTAAAATCATAGCTCCTCCCGAGAAAATGTTCTTAACCACAAATGGCCCCTTCGTATGTGGGGGTCCATTTGCCCCTGGGATCGCCTTGCGGTAGTATGATGCGTTTGATCACTAGATCCTTGACTTGATATTCTTGACGTCTGACTTTCTTGTTAAAAGGCTTGATCATTCGTTTCTGATACGCCTGACCATGGTAGATAGCAGTAAGTCTCTTTTCATCGATTAGATTCAGCTGATCAAGTCGGGTTTGGATCCAGTCGTCTTCATTCAAACCCGCATCCTTCATAATCCTGAGAGAGGGTATCTGGACCTCGACGGGTAGGACTGCCTCCATGCCATACACCAAAGAGTAGGGTGTTTCCCCTGTCGATGTCCGTGCTGAGGTACGGTACCCATGAAGAGCGAATGGTAACATCTCATGCCAGTCTTTGTATGTCACTGTCATCTTCTGCACAATCTTCTTGATGTTCTTGTTAGCCGCTTCAACAGCCCCCTTCATCTTCTCCCGGTAGGGAGAAGAGTTAAGATGTTGTATCTTGAACTCTTTGCAGAGCTCGGTGATCATTGTGTTATTGAGATTTGTACCATTGTCCGTAATGATCCTTTCTGGGACACCATATTGACAGATCAGATTATGTCGGATAAACTGCGCCACGACGTTCTTGGTTACTGTAGCAAAGGAAGCTGCCTCAACCCACTTTGTAAAGTAATTAATGGCTACCAGAATGAAACGATGCTCGTTGGACGTAGTAGGTCTGATCTCTCCGATCATGTCGATGCCCCACATTGCAAAAGGCCACGGAGCCGTCAAAACATTCAGGGGAACCGGAGGTACATGCACCTTATCAGCATAGACTTGGCATTCAAGACAGGTTCGAGAGTGCTGATAACAATCAGCTTCCATGGTGGACCAGTAATATCCTGCCCGTAGGATTTTCTTCGCCATGGCATGTCCATTGGAATGAGTTCCGAAGGTACCTTCATGTAATTCTGCCATGATCCTTTCTGCCTCGCTCTTGTCTACACACCACAGTAAGGTTGAATCATGGTTATGCTCATTGAGGATTCCATTACTAATGAAGAACTTTGCAGAGAACCTTCTCAGAAACTTCTTATCATTAATAGATGCCCCCTCGGGGTATTCTTGAACCTCAAGATACCTCTTTACCTCGTGAAACCAGGGTTTATCTGCTACCTCTTCAGTCTCAATTCCACAATAATGTGCGGGTTCGTCCAACCTCTCAATGGTAATATGGGGAGATTCATTGTCCCACCTAACTTTGAACATAGAAGACATGGTAGATAACGCGTCCGCCAACTGGTTCTCTTCTTGTGGGAAGTGTTCAAAAGTTATCTCCTCAAAGTGTGGGAGCAATGTCAGTACATAATCTTTGTAAGGAATAAGATTTGGGTGCTTCGTATCCCACTCGCCTTTGATCTGACTTATTACCAGAATGGAATCTTCGAATACACTTAAGATCTTAATCCTCAGGTCAATAGCAGCTCGAAGACCCATGATACACACTTCATACTCCGCCATATTGTTGGTGCAGTTAAAACATAATCGGGCAGTGAACAGAGTATGACAGCCCCAAGAGATATAATTACAGCGCCAATTCCATTACCCAATGCGTTCGAGGCTCCATCAAAATACATAGACCATCGGGATCCCTCCTCGGGTCCTTCCTCCGGTCCAGGTTCTTCACAGTCGGTTACCAACATGATATTCTCATCCGGGAACTCGAAATTCATGGACTGGTAGTCATCCACGGCCTAATGCGCCAAATGATCCGCCAATACACTCCCCTTGATTTCCTTTTGGGTTGTGTACTGGATGTCATACTCGGTTAAGATCATCTGCCATCTTGCTATTCTTCCGGATAAGGCGGGCTTCTCGAAAATATACTTGATCGGATCCATCTTTGATATCAACAAAGTGGTGTGAGTCAGCATATACTGTCTCAGCCAGCGAGCAGCCCATGCCAAAGCGCAACAAGTTTTCTCGAGCAATGAGTATCGAGTCTCATAGTCGGTAAACTTTTTGCTAAGGTAGTAAATGGCGTGCTCTTTTCGGCCAGACTCATTATGCTGCCCCAGCACACACCCCATTGAATAGTCTAGCACGATTAAGTATAATGTCAAAGGTCTTCCTTCCAGTGGAGGCATCAAAATTGGTGGTTCTTGAAGGTATTCCTTGATTCTTTTGAAACGGTCTGGCATTCATCATTCCACTTTACCACTTGATCTTTCTTCAGTAGCTTGAAGATTGGCTCACAAGTAGTAGTCAGATGTGAAATAAACCTGGCGATGTAATTCAGACGTCCCAAGAAACCTCTAACTTCTTTTTCTGTGAGGGGAGCCAGCATCTCTTGTATGGCTTTTACCTTTGCAGGGTCTACCTAAATACCTTTGTCACTGACAACAAAACCCAAAAGCTTACCAGACCTTACCCCGAAGGTACACTTGTTCGGATTCAACCTCTTCTTGTATGTCTTTAACCTGTCAAACAATTTCTGGAGATGATCAAGGTGTTCTTCATTAGTCTGGGACCTGGCTATCATGTCATCAACATAAACCTCAATCTCGTGGTGAATCATATCATGGAACAAAGCGACCATTGCGCACTGATAAGTTGCCCTAGCATTCTTCAACCCAAAAGGCATTACCTTGTAACAGAAGGTGCCCCACTGTGTAACGAAGGTTGTCTTCTCCATGTCCTCAGGAGCCATCTAGATCTGGTTGTAGCCAGAAAAACCATCCATGAAGGAGAAGATTTTGTGTTGCGCGGTGTTGTCGACTAGAACATCAATGTGAGGAAGTGGGAAGTCATCCTTGGGGCTTTCCCTGTTCAGATCTTTATAGTCCACACATATTTGTATGTTACCGTCTTTCTTAGGTACCGGAACAATGTTGGCAACCCACTGCGGATAAGAAGTGACAGCTAAGAATCCTGCGTCGAATTGTTTCATGACCTCTGCCTTGATTTTCTCTGACATTTCAGGGTGCATACGGCGTACCTTCTACTTTACCGAAGGGCAGTCTTCTTTAGTCGGCAGGCGATATACCACAATATCAATGTCCAAACCAGGCATGTCTTCATAGGACCAGGCGAAGATATCAACATAGTCATGTATCATCTGTATTAACCGTTGTTTGACATTAGGCTCCAAATTCGCACCTATTTTAACCTCTTTCCTGTCTTCCTATGTACCCAAATTCACTGATTCATCTGGCTCTTCATGAGGCTGTATGGCCCTTTCTTCCTGCTGTAACAGTCTAGCAAGTTCTCCAGGCACCTCACAATCATCCTCACCTTCATCCTCGTCTTGGTTGATCGGATTTTTGAAGTCATAACTGGCAATAGCAGAGCTGTTATCAATGGGATCCCGAGTGGATATGGATCTGCAGTATGATACGTGAGTGTGTGTAAGAGAATAGCTGTTTTGATAAAGTGAGAGACAGAAAAGAAAAACAAGGAGCACAAAATTTGTAATGCAAGAAACGTCCAATGCTTTATTAATGATATATGAAATGACAAATAATAGCCCTCACAAGCAAAGCCGAGGTGCCTCGGGCAAGGTACCGAGCCGTAAATTTTCAAACTATTTATTACAAATCTTAAAACAAAAGTCAATTATTGCAGAATAAAAGAAACAGGTATGAAGTCCTTCGCCGTCCAGTTATTCGGTCCACCGTTGGTTGTTGGGTAGATCCAGCTGTTGATGTCTGAATCCTCTTCATCGTCTTCAATTGCATTAACTCTCCGATTGCTGATGTGCATAGGAGGTCTTCCAATCCGTGCGTGCCTCATAGCCCTTTGAGCCCCTGTAGTAAAGCCCAAACCAAATTTGTCAGTTTTGTGAGTGAAATCAGGGAGCTGACCCCAATTGGTACACCCACCTTCTTCAACCACAACCCTGGCGTCTTTGAGATAAGCCATCTTCAACGGAGGTTTGCCGGTAGTATCTTCAGTTGATGCCGAGAACTGAGGTACCTCTTCGAAATTCTGACAAGGAGTTTCTATGAACTCCCCATCTATCTCTTCATAGCGGAAGGAATTGAGATGACTCACCATATACTCTTCTTCACCTCGCACCATGATAATCTTCCCCTTCACCAGATATTTCGACATTTGATGGAGTGTGGAAGTAACTGCCCTAGCCTTATGATTCCAAGGACGACCCAGCAAGCAAGAATACGATGATCTGATATCCATTACGTAGAAAGTGGACCCAAAGATCTGAGAACCCACTTTGACATGGATGTCCACCTCCCCGTGCACCATTCTTTTTTATCCATCAAAATACCTTACCACAATGTTACTCGGCTTTAGAATCAAACCTTCACAATCCAGACGGTCTAACGCTTTCTTTGGCAGAACATTCAGTGAGGACCCGGTATCCACCAGCACATGGGCCATAATGGTGCCCCTGCACTCGATCGAGACATGCAGAGCATCATTATGATTTCTTCCTTTCGGTGTCAGATCCGTATCTGAAAAACCCAGCCCATTGTCAGCAGTCAGGCTGGCCATGCAATCTTTGAACTGATCTACGGAAGTTTCCTACGGCACATGCGCAGTCTTGAGAAATGAAATCAAAGCCTTCGCATGGGCTTCAGAACACAATAGCAGGGACAACATGGAGATCTTTGACGGGGTCTGCCCCAGCTTCTCGACCACATTGTAATCACTCTTCTTGATAATCTTCAATATTTCCTCTATTTCTTGTTTAGAGGTTTCCACAACGATTTTCTTAGGTGCCTCCGTCCGGGAAGGCTCACCTATAATTTCTTTGCCCCGAGTCTCAGATGGCTCAGAAGCAGGGGTGATAACTGGAATAAGAACATGAATAGTTGCAGGTGTACTAACTAGAGTAGGAATGGGAGAAATGTAAGGATTGCTGGTTGGAGCAGCAGTTGGAATAACAGTAGGCTTGATGATAGTCTTCGAGGAAATCTCGGGAGAGAAGACCCTTCCACTTCAGGTTACTTTACTAGTCCCAACAATATTACTGACATCAGTATCAGCTTCCTCATTCTTCAGATCTTGCTTAATACCATGATAATACACGTCAGCACCGTAATGCCATGGGATAGCCTTATATGAGGTGTACGGGATGGGACAAGAAACAGTGATTATTAGTGGAGCAATTCTTTGAACAAGTGTAATCCTAACAAGTCTTCTCGAGGAAACCTTGGAAGGATTGGCGGAAATGGTTATAATGGCAACATCTTCATTTGGAACAATAGAAGTCATAGTCTTCTCGAACAAGATTTTTTTATTATCCATCAGGCGCTGAACACCTGACATCAACAAACGGAAACCAGAAGGTATAATCAAACACATGTGGCAACCTTCACCGCATCTTGGAAATAAACCGACCAACATCAAATTCTTCTTAACAATCATCAGAGGAGTAGAAATTTCTTCAACAGAGGTCACAAACAAATTGGTGTCAACAACATTAACTCCACGACCATGTTTGGGCATGGGGGAAGTTATAACATTCGGTTTTTCTGGAGCATCGAACTCTATCTCCTTGGCTTCGAGAAAATCTTGTACTTTGTTCTCAGGGCCCAACAATCATTTGTATCATGGCCTGGACTCTCAGAATGGTAGGCGCACCGCGCGTTGGGATTGTATCTAGGAGAAGTAGTGTTTGGATTCTTGGGAGCCTCTCTCAAGGTCGCCAAGTTGGATTTCAGCAGATGAGGTAGAACTTCAGCCAAAGTCATGTTGATGCGGGTAAACTTCCATTGTGGTCTTTCCACCCTTTGTTGATTGTTGCGTTGCGGAGAAACTGCGGGTCTTGGTATCACTACGGCATTTACCGTTTGACGGTGTTTAGATCTGCTCTGGCCCCTCGGGCTATAGACTGCACTAGCTTCCTTCTTACCAGTGAAATGCTTTTTTACCAAACTCAAAGAGGTATCCTTCTGTATTTTACCACTTCGAATGCCAGTTTCCACTCTTTCTCCAATCAAAATTAACTCAGTGAAACCAGATGACGAGCTACCAATTAAGTGATTGAAAAATGGACCAGATAGCGTCCCCAGAAACATATTAACCAACTCCCTATCATACAAAGGGGGTTGGACTCTTCCAGCCAAGTCTCTCCACTTCTGAGCATAGTCTTTAAAGGCTTCACCTGCAACCATGGACATACTTTGGAGTTGAGTACGAGTGGGAGCAAGGTCGGCGTTGTACTGATACTGCTTGTAGAAAGCATCCGCGAGATCCTCCCAGCTTCGGACACTGGCCCCCTTCAACTGATAGAACCATTCAAGTTGAGTCCCTGACAGACTATCTTGAAAGAAGCGCACCCACAGATTCCTATCAGCGGTGTGGGGCTGAATTTTCCTTACGTAAGAGCGGAGATGGAGCTTTGGGCATGACACTCCATCGTACTTGGCGAAAATCAGAGCTTTAAATTTATGAGGGATGACCACTCCCAATACCAGTCCTAATTCCCCGAAATCCAAACCAGGGATCTTCTGAACTTCCATAGCACTCAGACAGTCTTCTAGCTGCTTGTATCTATTCTCAATAGGAGGATGTTTCTCATCGTTATAATCAGTATCGTCATTAGAAACCGCAGGACTAGGGTCCTTTTCCCTTTCTTGGTTCTCCCCTTCCTTGGATGAAGAGGTCAGATCAGTTTGATGCTTCAACCTTTCTCCGAACCTTTTGCCCATATTCAGAATTCTGGTCTTCTTCTTCTTCTTCTCTTTCAGAAAAGGGGTTTTTAGATCCTCTTTCCCCTTAGCCATACTTATGAACATCTATTGGAACTGGGCATTCTGCGCCTAAGGATCTTTGATGGCTTGATCGGAAGACATTTCTGCTGAAATAAACAGCGAAGAAGATGAGAAACCTGTAATGGTACCTATAATAGTGTGCATGATAATGGGATGCACATGTAATGACTTCAAAGACTTTGGGAGATTTAAATTTTCAAACCAAAAATAAACAAAACTTTATTAGCTTAACTTTGAAAGGTTCAAAAATGCCTTTAAGGCGTTACAAAGAAGTAAATAAAACAAAATCTAAAACTAGAAAAAGCAAAATCAAAAGTCCCATGGTCGCTTCCTCTTTGTGCTGATATAGTCATTGATCACTCTTTCTTCCTCGAGCTGCCTGGTGAGCTTCAAAACCTCCCTCTCTTGCTCATGGTACTGTTCCCGGTAAGTATCCCACTCATTCTTCAGCTGAATCCAAGACCTCTGTAACTCCCCAGGATCAGTGGGCATGTAAGGATAGAGAACCATGTAAGGAATGCCTCTTTCGTTAGTGGGCTCCACAAGCACTGGTAATACATACTCATAAGGCATCATGGGCTTCTGGGCACGAGCTCGGACCCATTGGAGGTAAGGCTGCATAGGAAGGGAAGTCTTCGGTCCCAACTCTTCGGGATCAGATCTGTTTACCATGCCCCAAGCTCGTATGAACCTCCGACGATGCTCCTTAACGTCATCCTTGTAGTCAAATACAATGTCCTCGAGAAGTAGTTCATGGGGACCATCTCTTCGAGCACGACCAAATTGTCATAACACTAGACAAGGATTGTAAGTTATACCCCCTCTGATACCAAGTAATGGGACATTAGGGTAACCCCCACAACGGTTAATAACAATAGTGTCTTCCATAGCTCAGGAATACCAAAGAATATCTGTATGAGCAAGTGACATTATTCTGTAGGACAAACCCAAACCTTCTTCGTTCTTCAGCACAAACTTAGGGAGGTGCAAAATAAACCACCTTGACAACAACGGCATGCAGCACATGAGAGTCCCTCTTCTCTTCATAGTACGGGAATGGAGGGCATGCAAGATATCTCCAAGCAAGGTAGGCACAGGGTTGTGAGAAAGGAAAATCTTGACAGCATTCACATCTACAAAGGAGTCCGGGTTAGGGAAGAGAACCAAACCATAGGTAAGAAGGGCCAAGATATCTTCAAAAGCCTGAAAATCCAAATCATCCCAAAATAGTTGAGCCTGGTCTATCAGAAATTTGGCTAGAAAACCTTCGACCCCGCTTCGAGTTTCCCAATTGGATACCATATCAGCCCGTTTCAAATGCAAAGCTGAGGCAATGTCTTCTGGCCTAGGAACTTCTTCCATACCTGTGAAGGGTACCTGTTCGAGAATGGATATGCCCAATAGATGAGAGAACTCTTCCAAGGTGGGTACCAGCTGGTAATCTAGAAAGGTGAAGCAATAATGCACGGGATTGAAGAACTGAAATAGTACGCTCATCATCTGTTCATCAAGATTTGAAGTAACCAGGCTGAGAAGTTGACCGTGTCTCTTAATGAACATAAAAGTTTCACAAACTCTTGCTGCTAGCTCTTTAAGTTGGGCAGGTATTTGCACAAAGTTGACTCGGATGGTATTTCTATGCACGGAAGCCATGATCTGCAAAACAGAATAAAGATAAATTCCCTTGGTCTTTGAAATGGTTAGTGTAATGAAGCATGAATGCCATGTTATGATGCATGATGTCATGATAAACCACAGGTATAGCAAACACAAATATTGCAAACACAGTCAAATCACACTAAGCCCTTAGGTTTAAGGCTTGCATGAGGTCAAAGGTAGTACCCTCTTGAAGTTAAGTTGGTTTCAACCTGTCCTAGAAAAGTAACCGGGTTCTAGAGGATCTCAATATCACTGACCATCCTCCATCGGTAATGGTTTCAGCTTACGCAATCTTTTCTTGCAGCCGAAATTATTTCGAGAGTATGGTCTCAATGAGCATAGCATCGAGTATCAACCAGTTCTCAGCTCTACAACGAGGCCGGCTATCTCACTACTTTCTAATGGCCAAGTTGGGCGATCAAAGGTTCTAAGGTCAGTTGAGTCTTAACGAAACCACACAGCGGCCCCGTCTTCTCCTCGTTTATCCATAAGGGATACCGGTACCAACCAAAGTGCCACATCAACGTAGCTACTGCTTCAACTGTATCGGTCTATGTCGTACAGTTCCCTCACAGTCTATTTCTACTTACCTAAAAGGTATTCCCCAGATCCGGGTGTAGGATCTATAGTAACCCCCAAACAAAACCCTCAAAAGTAAAGCAAACAAAGCAATCAAGAGAAGCAATTATAATGAACTAGATCCTAAGGTATACCCCACATAACTCTCCCCAGCAGAGTCGCTAGTTCTGTGATACGGTGGCAGAACCGACTATTTAATACTGGTTTGCGTTTTGCGTTTTTATTCGCAAAATGTCGCGGTAAGCAAGAGTCGCCACCGACTTTTATTTCATCCAATCGGAAAGGAAAAAAGTACAAAAAAAATCCTTTTTCGAGATATTCTGAGTACGGGGGGTAGATTATAGAAAGGGAAGGTGTTAGCACCCTTTATATCCATGGTTTTCCATGGGCTCTTAGGTACTTGCTCATCTTTTTAAAATTGCTTGTGTATGTGCTTTGTTTTTGAAAAGTTTGACTTCGTGATAACCCTTCTATCAGTCCTCAAAGGTGTGACAAAGTTGTTTTGAAAATTTGTTTGAAAAGTGTAAGTGTGAAAAGCTTTGATTTGAGTAAGTACCTATTATAATCTACCTACTCGAAAAAAGGTCGTTTCTATTCTTGTTTCCTTTAGACAGCGCTATCCTACTATTGAGAAATAGGTAGCACCGTCATTGGAGTTGAGGGTCAATTCGAAGGGGACGTACGATCACTAAAGCAATATTAGGACAAATTAGTAGTAACCCTAGAGTCTTAAGATCTTATTCGAGGCAACATTTCCGAGGCAACATTTCCGAGGCAACAATTCCGAGTCAACATTTGAATGGGACATTTTGATCTTTTTAGACTGGAGGGCAACCACTAAGACACCCTATGCTTAATGATTGCTTACCGAAGGCAACCGAAGTGAGAGTATATCCTAAGAGTGATATGTGCGAGTGATTTGTTTTCAGTTATTTAATCTTTGCACATTAGGGTTTTCTAACCGTATTAATTTGTCATGCACTCTTGTCATACAATCCTTATTAGCATACATCTAGACAAATAAATATTTGCATAAATTAAAAATGCGAGAAAGTAAATCTACGCTATTACAAGGCTTCAGGGAGGGGGATTAATTACATAGCCAAAAAATCCTGGGATTTAACAGTAAATAAAACCCTAAATTAAACTATTACAAACCATGGACAGTTACAAAAATATTGGCAAAAATAATTAACAAGCGCGCGGTGAATTAAATACGAGGCGATTAGGGTTTTGACCCTTGACTAAACCTAATTGCAACTGATTAAAAATGTTTTTTTTTCATGTTTTGTTATTTGAGAAAATAATGAAATAATTGAATTAAAAGAAAATCCCAAGTTCTAATTAATTTTAAATTAAGAAAAATAAATTAATTCAATCTAAAAACTTATTTTTGTATTTTTTATTTATTTATTTGAGAAAGGAAGAAACATTAAATGAAACATTAACCTAATTTTCTAATTGAATTTTAATTGTGAAAGAAATTAAAGTGGCCCTAAATTAATTAAACTAATTAATTAAAAAAACATTTATTAAGAAAATAAATCTTTTTTGTGTGTTCTTTGATTGATTAATTTAATAAAATAATTTTTGTGTTGATTTAAAAAATCGAAATAATTAAAGAAAATAAATTAAAGAAAAAAGAGAAAATTAACCAAATGAGCCTGCTGTCAGCAGATCTGGTTCTGGATGATGGATCCAGAATATGGTAACCCTCAGAATATGGGGGCACTGGATCTGATCATGGCTGGTGGATCTAGTAGATGATGACCCTCAGAAGATGGGGTGCGCTGGATCTGGTCCTGGATGGTGAATCCAGAAGATGCTGAACCTCGGGAGGTGCATGTGCTGGATCTGGTTCTGACTGGGATCCAGAAGATGATGGCCTGCACGTGTTGGATCTGGTGAAAAAAAGGAGAAAAAAATACCAAAAGCTCACACCTGGAATCGAACCCAAAATCCTGAGCTTCTGACTTCCTTCTTCTGACCAACTGCGTTGGATATTAACTTGTTAACATAATAAAAACAAACAATATATCAGAACAAATAAGTTTCTGGCCAGAATAACACGCTAGAATTTAAACTAGCCAGTCAGGTTGTAACACGCTGTTGTCTTCTTCCCTGGAACCATCGTTTTAGACTCTCAACCTTTACCTACAGATGCAAGTCTGTTGCTGAAACCTGTGTCATTCAAGAATCAAGCATGTGCAATATAAATTCAATTGGGGACCATGGATCAGCTGGGTTTGAAACTATGATCATCATGGTCCCATTATCAGGGCTAAATTTGCTTGAAAATCAAAACCCCAAATTGGAGCACGAAACTCTAACAATGGCAAAAGCTTGTTCTCGCACTGTAACTTAAATTAAACTATCCAAAAACATAGCAAACATGAAGATGAATACAAATAAGTAATTTAAACATGCTGAATATGTACGAATTACAGTAATTGAAGGTGGATAACTTTGCAAACCGTGAGAATGCTAGGCAATGATTCTAGATGTTTTGATGCCTGCGAACGATTGGGAATGCTTCCTGAGATGTCCTGGAACAGGTTGCTGGCCTTGAATTGTTCTCAAAGGTCCTCTATCCTGAAATCAGAACTTCACTTTTTGTCAATATTTTTGAGTTTAGTTCTTACAGTCTCACGCCTCCAGCCTCCTCCTTTTGATCTGCCCAGCTTTCTTATATAACCTAGAGTGAATTAGGTTAACAAACTTGGATTAAATCTTTGCATTTATCCAAGATTTGATTTGATTTTCAATGTACATGATATCTTTCTATTTTCATGCCAAACATGTCTTTCTAGTACCAATTTCCATTGATATGATTTGATTCTGATATGCCAGCACTATGAGCTCGTGATTCTGTTCACAAATCCAAACAAAACAAATATTTGCTATCATTTACCAATTATTTGATTTAATTCAATTTTAATAAATAAAAAATAAAAAATAAATAATGAAGCAAATAACATGTGAATACACATTTGGATCGTGGACCACATTATGAGTGAAGTGCAAGCATAAAAAGTTAGGTCCATTTAGCAAAAAATGCAAATTTGAGCATATTTGACTTTTTGGCAATTTTGCAAAAATGGTCAACTTGGCCAATGCATAAATCTCTCAATTTTGACCCTAGATGGGTGTTCTTGGACGTTTTAGAAATATTAGGATGTCCACTAAGCAACCCTTTTGGTCTCATCTCAATTTAGTCTTCCATGTTCATGTATGAAGCTTTGACCCAAAAGGTGTTTTTATTGACTTTTCAAAATTACCTATAATGTCAAAATTCATATCTTTTTGTGAGTGCATATTCTGAACTTGGGGTATGAAGATGAATTGTAGGGAATTGCAACCTCTTCAAAATGAGCTTTGGATTGGTCATTTATGATAAAATATGAGAAAGTTATGCTTGGTCAAAGTTGAGTTGACTTTTCCTAGAAAACTCTAATTTAGCAGCTTTTGGGTTTTGATGAATTGTGAGCAATCCTTGAGGAATCATGATCAATCCTTGATAAAATGATGAATAATACTCCAAAATGAGGATGTTGACCAAAAATCTTGAAGTTTGACTGTATGTGGGCCACAGTTGACTTTTGACCTAGCATAGTTGATTTTCAGGCATTTGAGCAATTGACTGAGCAAACTCCCTCTGCAAGGCTTAAAACTTGACATGGATGATCTTGAGAACATATTAGGGAAATGGTGAGCATTTTATTCCTTTTTGGTCCACACATCTTGATGAAAATAGAAACCCTAATTTGAGATAGACTGTCTTAGGAGAGAGTTTGTCTGGTCAATCTCTTGAACTTCCTTGAGCAATTTGGGGACCTCACTTGCCATGTGTTGAGAAATATGGGAGGGCAAATTTTGGGGTACAATAGTCTACTTACGATTTCTTAACATAGCGCTAAATTTTGTCACGATTCGAATAAATGATCATTTGTGGCTCAAACTTATGTTTGATAGCCCAAGTATGTTAATTTGATCTCTTTGATCCAATAACCTTGAGATTCATTGTGTGGAGGCTTTGGTTCTAACCAATCCTCTAATGAATCTACAACACCTTTGGTCAACGCGAATTACTTAAACATCGTTGACCATTAAATGGCACTTGTGAGAATTCCAAATGGATGATATACTTGACAAAAAGCAAATGCAACTTGTTGTGTGGAGGCTTTGGTTCTACCAATCCTATAATGAGTTCCAAATGCAAGTTTCAAGATGGTCATCCAACTAACCACTAATTATTTACTTGTTTTACTTTATGATTTTATTTTTTATGCTTTATGTACCATTTACTTTTAGCATTTACATTTCATGCCATTTTCATCTTTGCTCGTTTGAGATTTACTTTCTTGTCATTTTTACTTTGCTCACTTGAGTTTTTATTTTCCTTTTTAAGATACTTAATAATCAACATAAACCATAAAAATCATTAAAGTTACTTGGACTATTTGGTTACTATCCTTGGCATTATGGAGCATGAGACTTTTCTTGGACTTAGGATTAGAAACCTTGGCTTATCTTGGAGACCTTGTGATCTTATCTGATTATTTTGTCTGGAGCTCTTGAGGTTTACCTAAATACATTGGGTTGCTTGTTTGTTTTTATGTGCAGGTTATTGTGATTACACCCTTTGGTTGTAATCTGGAATTCACCCGTATACAGTCGTTACTCTGCCCAATTTTTGTGAAGACTTAATACATTTGAGGTTTTGTTCTCTCAAGAGGTCTAGTATTTTTTTGCTTGATTGGTTTCAATCCAAGGAATGGGAATTCTATCTTGGCTCATAATGTCAAGTATCGGCTTCTTGTTAGTTAGATGGTTCTTATCCCTAGCTTTTACCTTATGCTTTAGATAGGCTCTTCTTCTTCTCCCCTCTTCTTTAATTTCAAAAATTATCTCCCTCCTTTTGAAAACTCTTCTTGTTTTAAACTTGAACCACTTTCATAATAAACTTGGACTTAGGTCCATGCATTTTCAAACATTTTCATAAATAAACCCTAATCAACTTAATATTGCTTTGACATTTTTTGTGAGAAGACTAAAAGTCAATCAATCTCATTTCAAACCATTTTTGCAACTTTGACTTTTATCTTTAAAGTTTTCTCAAAAGAAGATTGAACTCTTGTCAATCCTTGTAGTGATGCAAACAACTATACTTCTAAAATATATAGCGAAGAGAGATATTTTCCACTTGGGTGTTGAGTGAGTCATTGTTGATTTTAAAATCCAAGCCATATCCTCCACTTTGAGATGATGCAAATTCTCCTTTCTCATGATTGTGGGTAGTAGGTATGTTTTCCACACGGACAATGACAATGATGTTTTATCTCATAAAATTAACCAACACATGCGTGTTTTAAATTTTAAAAGAGGAACTACGTGTACCCTGATGTTGCACCCCAAAATTTACCCTCTTGATTTAGGCTTATGTTTCATCATGAACATCATAGTGCATTGCATTCATACATTGTGATAGGATCAAAGTACTTTGGTTATCAAGTTTTCCTCAAGCTTTGAAGGTTGATTGCATTGACAGGTTGTTCAAGTAGAATCTTATTATCTAAACCTCTGGAACTTTTAAGCTCAAAGGTTATGGCATATCTCAAGATATTTTATGCATCTCTTTGGATCATCAGAGGATTGAAGTTTGTGAGTGATTACAAGGGGAATCACTCTTTAGATTCACCAGTCAAATTAGGGTTTTGTTGAGCAAGGCTATTGGCCAGTGTATAAATCTTTATTTAGGGAGCTATAACATCTCTTTGGTATTTAAGAGGTCTTTGCACAAGGAATTGGTCATGATGCCCAAAGGATTTGAAGTTTTGGAGGCAATTCATCAATCTCTTAAGGTGTTGATCAAAACTAGGATTTGAGTTTTTATCAGGTTTCCTTGATAATTTTAAAGTGAAACTTTGTACAAGACCTCTATATATTTGTAAGATCATATGTTTGAAGTTTTGATCATCAATTTTGAAGGGAAGTGGATCAATTGATTCAGAGGGGCAAAATGGTCATTTTAGTCAAAATCAGTCAAAGTCAAGGTTGACCAAGGGAATTTTTTGTCAACCATCAATTCAAGGGTGTACTTTTCATATTTCAAGTCCATTTTGGTCATTGGATCAAAGAGATTGAGGTTTGTGTTGAAACTTGTTCTAGTAGAAACCCTAAAAGTTACTAATTTTGGAAAATAAGGACTTAATTTCAAAAAATCATATTTTACGCACCCTTAATCAAGAAGATGCAAATGAAATATGCTTGGAAAGCTAAGAGAATTATCTTTCACCTCCTTTTGGTCTCATATCCAAATTGGAAAGCAATCAAGAGTTATGGTCTTTTGAAGTCACAAAATTATAGGTCATTTTTTAAAATTAGTGAATTTCAAGCCAAATTTTGAGAAACTTAATAAACTCAATTGCAAAAACTAAAAACTAAGGGATTGTAGATCTTTTCAATACCTTTCCAAATTGTGCTCATTTGTATCAAAATTCAAAAGTATGAGAAAGTTGTGCACCTTGGAATTTTGAGGCTTTTCATTGAAATCATGCATGCCATGCAAACTGCAAATTCTTGATAACTTGACTTGTGGCCTTTTGCTTCACTTCAAACTTGGCCCATGACCAATATGCAATGTACCAAGGCCCATCGTGCCAAAGCTTGAGCTGCACATGGGCAAATGCAAAGGGAATTCGTGATTTTGCAAAAAAGTGGCATGAAGTTGCCTAATCACCAACACTTGCTTAAAATAAGGATTTAAGTTAATTTTGTTGCTAATCTCTTCCTAAGGTGAAATGGACTGAAATGCACGCAAAAAGCAAGCCCACGCACGAGGGATTAGGGGGCTGCATGTGCATATTTGATTTTGGAAAAAAGAGGATTTCATTCTTTCCGAGAGCTTTCAGCGCGAAAAAACTATCCTACCCTCCTCCTGATGCTCTATATATTGAGAAGCAAGCCTCAGTGAGCATGGTTCGTGCTTCATTTCATCCCTGAAATCAGAAAACTCCATAGCTTGTTGCTCTGCATTTTTCTTCGATTCTTCCATCTCCCTTGCACGTTTTGGACATTTCTTCTTGCATTCTCTTCTCCAAGTTATAAGGATTGAAGATCGAGGCTTGGTTTGCAGCTGGAGTGAAGGAGACAGTAGATCCATTTTTTCTCAAAGGTTTGAATTCTCAACTTTGGATTTTGATTTCTAGTCGTGCATTGTGTGATTTAAGTTCATAATCATGTTGTTTGAAGTCCATTAAGTGTTTTTGAAGCTTCGAAACTTTTAATTTGATGAGATATGCATGAATGATACATCTAAATTTTTCTGTTCAATTGAGTTTTTGACATTTTTGCACGATCTGTTCTTGATCCATGGTTCATTATTTGTTATGATTCGAATTGCATATTGAAGTATGAAATGCTGGCTTGAATTTGCACGAAATTTCATGGAAAATGGTGTAGAATTGAGCATGTTATGTTGACTGGAAAATGAGATGATGAACTGGATCATGCGCGCGTTTTTTCCCTAGCTAGATGTTGAAGATGATTACGTGGCTTCCTCTGGTTGGCTGGCTTATTTCTTTAATTCATTTGAATTTTGTTTTATAAATTGATTTCCATAATTTTATTTCTTACTCAAAAATCATTGGAAAATTCTGGAAAAATTATCCCAAATTCAAAATAATATTTCTGACCTTATGTATTTTTGTGATAATTTTTGAAAATGTTTTGATTTGTTCAAAAATTGATGAGTTTAATTAATTATTTGTTTAATATTTATTTTTGTTTTAATATTTATTTGATTTGGAAAATTCCACAAAAAATATTTTTGACTCATAAAATCATGTGGAATTTGATTCTGAAATTTTTTTAGTTATTTTTTTCATTTTTGATAATTATATGTAATTTCAAGAGTTAAATTGTTAATTGTTTTTTTTAAATTGTACTTTAATACTTCCATTGGTTCAAAAATTCTCAAAAAAATCATGTAAGTTTGTTTTTAATCATAGAATCTGAATACATTTTTATTTTGACCTTTTTGTAATTTTTGGCTAGGGTTTACACTTTTTCCCTTAAAAAATAGTTTAATTGTTAATTGTTTGTCTATTTTTTTTATTTTAATATTTCCTTTAATTCAAAAATTCTACAAAAATTTAGGGATGTGTGTTTTTAGTTCTAATATTTGAATATAATTTTGGTTGGCCATTTTTATGAATTTTTGATTTAAATGATATTTTGAGATGTGAATAATTGTTAATGGACTAATTTTTTTGAATTTTATTTCATTTTGGCTCTTCCTTAATTAAAAAAAAAAGTGAAAAATATATTTTCTGACATTTCAGGTCTCTTTATGATTTGTATGATCTTGATTTAATTTTTCTGAATTTTGATATCACTTAATCAATATTTGAGATTAAAAGTCAAAAATTAGGGTTTTGTTGCTTATGGTGCAAGTTTCATTTCTAAAAACCCCCATGCCATGGATTTTCAATAGGATTCAAGTTTTAATTATGGTTCATGAATGAATTGAGGGTCTTAAAACCATTCATCTTAATTTTTTAACTCGGTTTGACATTTTTTCACAAATTATTTTGAAAACTTGCCTAGCTTGGTAGTTTTGCCAACTAATCTTGAACTTTGAACTTCATTTGGTCTCCTCCCCAATCATTCATGAACTTAGGGCTTGCATTCTGACTTCTATACCTTTCAAAGATACTAATATTTTTTTGGTTTGAATTATGGACCCTTATTTCCATTTTTGATGTAATTTTGAAGTGAAGGTACCCAATTATGTTTGCATGTCTTGTTGCAATTTGTTTGATGGCCAATGAACTTGAGTTGGGCTTATAATTGGGAAGCTAATGATCATGTTGATTCTGATTTTCCATGTTAGCTCAAGCCATTTCACTTAGAAGCCTCATGTTTGAATGTTTTGAACCTTCTAATGCATTATGTAGGTTTCATCTCCTATTGTGTTCATGAAGTTGTGATTGAATTAATTGTGCATGATTAAAATGTGTTTGCTACTGACCTTTATGGTCTTTTTTCATATTATTCTCAAGCTCTTATGATCCTTGATTGATATTCAATTGTCAATTCAACATGGTGATAGAAAGGAGCAACATTCCTCTGTTTCTTTTGACCTAATCTGTGCATATGCTTGTTTCCTCTGGCTTATCATGTCTAATGTTTGATAATTGCTACCATGTTGTTCTCACTTTTTCACCTTATGGAATACTAACTTGGTTGTTGAATGTGCGAGGTACTCTGAGAAAGTTGCCACTTTTGGCCTGAGGCTTTTGTGTTTCACTTTATTTGTGGAACACAATTTATTATATTGGCATTATTTTTGTGCTTGGCATGTTTGATGGTTTATGCAGGATATACATACATATGATTGTGAATGCCATACATTGCCCATGGGATTTGTTCATATCTGATAAATTACTTACATCCTGATGGTGTAATTTCTGACTCGATTTGTCTACTGATGCCAGCTTGCTTGAAGTTTCTCTGGGTTTCTTTTATTCTTGCTTGATTGCTACAGATAGTTATCTGTTTGGTATTGTACTACTTCCTTTCTCCCATTTTCATTTTGCATAATTCTCTGACTGCATGATGGGACCTCTGTTGCTGATATATGTCAGGAGGCCCTCTGGTTTTTGTCTGATGCATGTGTTGTTTTGTTTTTGATCGATGAGTCACTCAATTTAGAAATTGAGATCACGACTTCACTCTCATTGCATGTTCCCTATAGGATGTTTACTGCTTTTCTTCTTTAATTGTTATCCATGAGTCACTCAATTTAGAAATTAAGATCACGACTTCGCTCTCATTGCATGTTCCCTATAGGATGTTTATTGCTTTTCTTCTTTAATTGTTGATCGATAAGTCACTCAATTTAGAAATTGAGATCACGACTTCGCTCTCATTGCATGTTCCCTATAGGATAGTTTTGTTGAGTCCCCTTTAACATGTAAATTAGGGTAGGATTTTCCCTTATCCTCAACCTTAGGATCAACCATTGTATGATAACACTAGGGATAATGCTACGCTAGTTTCCCTTAGTTGTTTTTTGCCTTTCTTTGCATTTTGCATCTTAAAACAAAAATTTGTTTCTTGGCAAATCATAAGACATTTCTAATGAACTCAAACCCTTCTTCAAAGTAAAAGATACAAACCAATCTTGACTTGTCTGTGTTATCTTGAAGCCGATGTTTCGCCATCGTACATGTTTGTTATCCTACATTGATTCTAAATATCATTGTTAGGTGTGATGTTTTGTCATCTATTTCATTGATGTGTTGCCATCTTTGCCATGATATCTTGTTATCTCTTCGCCGATGTTTCCCCATCGCGTATTTATTTAAAGTCGATGTTTCGCCATCGCACATGTTTGTTATCCTACATTGATTCTCAATATCATTGTTAGGTGTGATGTTTCGTCATCTATTTCATTGATGTGTTGCCATCTTTGCCATGATATCTTGTTATCTCTTAGCGGATGTTTCGCCATCGCGCATTTATTTGAAGCCGATGTTTCTCCATCGCACATGTTTGTTATCCTACATTGTTTCTCAATATCATTGTTAGGTGTGATGTTTCGTCATCTATTTCATTGATGTGTTGCCATCTTTTCCATGATATCTTGTTATCTCTTAGCCGATGTTTCGCCATCGCGCATTTATTTGAAGTTGACGTTTCGCCATTGCATCTGTTTGTTATCCTACTTTGATTCTCGATATCATTGTTAGGTGTGATGTTTTGTCATCCAATTTATTGATGTTTCGTTATCTCTGCCATGATATCTTTGTTACCTCTTAGCCGATGTTTCGCCATCGCACATTTGTTTGAAGCCGGTGTTTCACCATCGCACATGTTTGATTATCTAACTCTGACTCTTAATGTCACTGTTAGGTGTGTTATTTTACCATTTGATGTCTCGCCATCTTTGACATGTTACTTTGTTATTATTTTGTCGATGTTTTATCATCTCTTTTGTTTGATTGTTTTTATTTGATGTTTTGCCATCTTGATTGTTTTTGTTGTCTTAATTAAAAAACACAAACCAACCAAAACACATAATCTGAACTACGACTGCTCTGATTCCTTAAAAGGGATACGTAGGCATTAGGGTAGGGCCCAATTGAGCATAACTTTTATTTTCCCTACATTATTTTCTTTTTCTTTCACATGCATTCCCTTTTCAGTTGTAAGCCATAGACATAGGATTTGACCACACCCATTAGATTAGACAACAAGAGTGGATACCGTAGAGTACTACGGGCGTGCGGGGTGCTAACACCTTCCCCTCGCGTAACGGACTCCCTTACCCGATCTCTCAGTTGAAAGACCGTGATTTCTCCATTTTCAGGTTTTCTCGATGTTTACCTTTCCCTTTCGGCGGGATAAAAGACGTTCGGTGGCGACTTCATTGATGTTTCATTAACATCCAGATGACAGGTTCCGCCTGCGTTGTTTCAGCTGGCGACTTCACTGGGGATAGATTGACCTTTCTCTGGTCCATCCCGGAGTCGATCCTAGCTCTTGTTTGTTTTCTTTTTGGGTGTTCATTTTACCACTTTGCATATTTATCTGTTTACATTGCATCCTATATGTGCTTTACTTTCTGCATACTGGATTTGGCTGGACTGTTTGGATTCTGGATTTCTTGGTGGGTGGGTTGTTCCATGAGGTAAAAGGCCTCATACCCAGGCTATGAGTGAATTCCATAGGAACTAGGAATAGAGTGGCCATGGAAGCTACGAGGCGGATGCTTTGTAGACCTGACCATGAGACCCATGACTTCGGAGGTAGTTCGGATAGGTGTTATCATATGATAATACCGACATTCGAGCTCTCGTACTCTGATTTGGCTTTTAAACTTACCTTGACCTAGATTACTCCCGTGAGAGGGGCGGGAAAACTTTTCTTATAGGTACAGGTACTGTTGGTGACTTTGTGTTGCGAAGGTGACTCAGGTTCCCATGATAGTTTTGAAGCTTTGGGATTTTCTTTTGATCTTGAGTGGTACTGTTCTATAATGGTCCAGCCTTCATCCAGTGTGAAACTTTGATCCTGTCATGTTGCATCATAACATATTTATTTCTAAAAAATAATGTAAAGAAAATAACTAGCATGCACATGTCATTTTCCAGGGACATTCAAGAGTCTTCTTTCCATCAGAAATGGCTGGTCTCCCTCCAGTTGAGTTTGATTCAGCTCGTGTTAAAGAGCTCACTAGACATACTTTCTCTTATCAGATTCCTACTATTAATGTGGCCGAGTTGAAGAGGTTGAGTTCTTATCTGAATAGTGATGTTCTGAATAATTTCAACAAGAATTATGGCAACTTGTTACTAGTCCTTAACACTCCAGTTGACCCGATGGCTTTGATCACTCTCTTCCAGTTCTATGACAAAGAATTACAGTGCTTTACTTTTCAGGATTATCAACTGGTTCCCACCCTAGAAGAGTACGCCTACCTACTTAATATCAAGCTGTCTGATGAAGTTCCTTTTGTCCAAGTGCCGGAGAAGCCGAAGTTCGAAGTTGTTGCTGAAATTCTTCGTTTGAGTTAGAAAGAGGTGAAAGACAATTGGAAGTCGAGTGAGGGTACTACAGGGTTTTATTTGGATTTCTTAGTGAAGAAAGCTGAAGACTGGGCAAAGTAAGGGAATTGGAGTGACTTCAGCTCTCTGTTTGCTCTCATGATATACAGGATCGTCCTCTTCCCTTGCAAGAGAAATTTTGTGGATTTAGCGGCTATTTGTGTTTTTAGAAATAAGAACCCGGTGCCGAAACTCTTGGCAGATACTCTTTACACCATCCATTCCATGTATGGAAAAGGTGGTAATGCAGGTTTATGTAATTCAATGTTGTATCAATGGCTTAAGCTGCATCTACTAGTAAGTGGCCCTTTCGTGGGTACCAAGCATTCTCTCCGATGGTCATCAAGGCTTGTCAACCTTATTTCATTTGATATCCGGTGGAATTATGACATGGGGGAAGTTCGAAGTATTGTCACTAGTTACGGAGATTTCCCTAATGTTCCCCTCATAGGAACTAAGGGGTGTATCAACTATAATCCTGTGCTTGCTTATCGTCAATTAGGATATGCAATGGATGGACCGCCAAAGGTTGAGGAGGTGTCTGAATCAGTGTATTTTGTTAGAGGAAGTGATCCTGTGATGTTGAAAAGAGTGACGAGTGCTTGGAAAGGAATTCACAAGAAGGATAGAACTACTTTGGGCAAGAAGGTTCCTATTGCTAGGGTTCCTTACTTGGAATGGATTAGAGCCAGGGTTAAGATTTTACGGTTACCATTCGTAAGGTCGGATCCTATATGTGAGCAACCTCCTACTGTTCTGAGTAACACGGGGCCTACCGAAGTGTTCACCCAGGTTTATATTGAGAACATTCAACTTTGTGCAAAAGACCGCGAGGCGGGGATGTAACTTTATTGGGCAGATCAAGAAAGGGTCGACTTAGCTCGCAAACTCAGGGAAGCTCAAGGGGAAATTACTGATGCTACCAGTTTTAGGAAGAGATCTCATGCTGAAATGGAAGAAGAATTGAGTAAGACTCAGCAAGAGTGTCGGAAGCTCCAGGTATCTGAGAATAGCTATAGAAAGAAGATTCAGAACTTAGAGAAACATCTCGAAGACAAAGATGCTCAGCTTGAGAAGGAAGTGGCCAAGAAGCGTGTCGCAGAAGATCGGTTCCAAGAAAGTAAAATAGTCGCATCTCAACTTTTGAAGGAGAAAGCCAGACTTGAAGAGTATTGTCAACATCTTGAAGCATGTTTAGTTCTGGAGATTTAGTTATGTTATTTACTTTTGGTGTATTTGGTCACCCCCAGAATTGTTGGAAGGGACCATTATTTCATTGTTGTTATTATTCAGTTCTTTTTTCTTTATTGTTAAGACATGTATTTAGTTGTTTATCATTTTACTCTTAATTGTCCGAAGTCACTTGGATATCGTTTCTTTTGTTTGTAAATAATTGAAGTGTTCATCTTATTATCCTTTCTCTTTTGATTGTATGGTTGCACGCCGTGATTGATGAATAAAAGGACTCTTGGATACCTGGAAATGACAAACATATCATGCACATCATGCATTTCATAACATTACAGGTTATCTCAAGACGGTATTCTTATTCTTCAGCTTTTCTTATTCAGAATTCAAGACGACTACTCATCGTTATTCCACCAGAAACAAATTGCCAAGACAGATGGAACAGGTTCAAGCCGAACTCGCTGAAATGAGGGCCCATATGGCTACTCAGATGACTCAGTTCAGGGAGGTCATCACCAGTGAATCACCGACAAGAGGAACTAGCTGCCATTGTCAACAACCAGCGCCGCTATCCAGGGGATGGTGGAAATCAAGGGCTCTATCAGGACATTTTTGTAGGATTGGGGGATGTGCAAGATCAGCCTGCTGGAAATTTTCACGGGATGCCCGAAAACCCTTTTGTGTGCAACGTAGGGCAGTTTCCCCCGTCTCCTGGACCTCATCTTGTGGGGAACAAAAGAGCTAATCAGGGCGGTGTAAGGAATTATCAGGAGCAGGATTTTGACTTTGACCAGGATGAAGATCAGTTTTCTGTTCGGCGTTCAGAGCCGGGGGTTCATATTGAGGATATGAAGTATCATTTATTGGAAGAGCGTCTGAAGGATGTGGAAGGGAAAGGAGTCCTTGGTATGGATGCTAATGACCTCGGGTTGGTGTCTGGGGTGAAAGTTCCTCCAAAATTCAAGCCTCCTGTATTTGAAAAGTACAACGAAACATCGTGTCCTATTACTCATGCAACTGCTTATTTCCGGAAGATGTCGGTACATACTGATGATCAGGGGATTTTGATTCATTTTTTCCAGGATAGCCTATTTGGGGCATCCCTGGAGTGGTACATGAAGTTGGAGAAAACCCATATTCGTTGCTGGAATGATTTTGCTCGGGATTTTGTAAAACATTATCAGTATAATGTGGATATGGCGCCTAATCGCACTCAGTTACAGAATATGTCACAAGGACCAAAAGAATCTTTCAAGGAATACGCTCAGAAGTGGCGTGAGTTGGCTGCGAGCGTTCAACCTCCACTCATGGAGAGAAAACTCATTGATATGTTTATGAGTACCCTTCAAGGGCCATTCTATGAGCACATGATAGGAAGTACTTCGGCAGGATTTACAGACTTGGTTATGGCTGGTGAAAGGATTGAGGTAGGTTTGAAATTGGGGAAAATTCAGATTGGAGGTTCTAGTGGCTCATCTGGGGGCAGTAAGAAACCATTCAACACTTACCTTAAGAAAATGGAAGGCGACACAAGCGCGGTTTACTCTCATAGAGGAAGAAGAGAGGATCGTCAGCACTAACAAATCAATGTTGTTTCTATTCCTGTTAATGCTCCTCCACAGCAGAGACCAAATACAGCACCGCAACAACAAAGGCAGTAAGATGCTCCCCGTCAGTATAATAACCAACAATAGAGATAGCCAAGGAAATTCGATCCCTTGCTAGTAACTCTTACTGAAGTGCTCCACCACCTGCTTGATTTGAAGTTAATCAGTTTGAGAAATATGCCGCCACCACCCACAAGACTTCCTCCTAACTATGATGCTAATGCAAGACGTGAATTCCATTCGGGCGGATTTGGTCATTCTACTGACAATTGCTTTACGTTGAAGTGCAAGGTACAAGACTTATTGGACGCTATGGAAATCGAGTTTACCCCAGTAACCAGTCTGAATGTTACTCATAACCCAATGTCAGGGCATGGAGGGGGTGTTGTTAATATGATTGATGATAATGGTGAAGTGTTGAATTTGATCATGAATGTGGAACAAGTAACTACTCCGTTGAGTTATGTTAAGAGGTATTTGCTTGACAATTCTATTTTCCCGGGTTGTACTTCAGAGTGTGCCAAGTGTAGAGAGAAACCGAAGGGCTGTGATGATTTAAAAGCCGGTATCCAGTCGATGATAAAGGAGGGTTTCCTACAGTTTGATAGAAAACCGAGCTACCGCAAGGTTACTGAAGAGGATATTGCTGTAATATCTATTCCTTACACCCCTGCGCGCATTCCTGCCCCATCAAGGGCACCCCCTCTAATGATTATGGTACCTGGTCCCATGTCGTTAACCAGTGAGAAGGCTATCCCGTGGCATTACGGTGCCGATGTTTATTACCATGGGGTAAAGCAAGAGGTTAATGCTCGTTTGTCTGAGGAAGAACATGCTGAAGGTGATGAAGAGGAAGTCTATAACTTTTCTGGTGTGGGTCGAATGACTAGAAGAGGGAGAGTATTTGGTCCTTCCAATGTGCAAGATGCAGCGGATGCTTCTGCAAGAGAAAAAGGAAAACAACAGGCGATGATTGGAAATCTGAGGGTTACGCCAACCAATGTGACTCAACCAATGCCGATACCAGAAGCTTCTTCAGTATCCGATGAGGTTGAAGAGTTAATGCGAATTATCAGAAAGAGTGATTATAGCATAATTGATCATCTGAGCCATACTCCTTCTAAGATGTCTATCTTATCTTTGTTGATTTATTCAGAACCTCACAGAAATGCTTTGATGAAGTTGTTAAAGAATGCGCTCGTGCCACATGAGATAACAGTCAATCAGTTCGAGAATGTCTGTGCTAATATATCTGCCGGGAATGGTTTGGGCTTCACAGATTTTGATCTTCCTCCAGAGGGACCAGACCATAACAAAGCGTTGCATATTTCAGTGGAGTGCAGGGGAACTACTTTATCCCAGGTTTTGGTAGATACCGGATCGTCTTTGAATGTATTGCCCAAGTCAGCATTGATGAAGATTGATTATTCTGGACTAGAGTTGCGCCCTAGCGATTTGATGGTGAAGGCGTTTGATGGGTCTCGAAGGTCAGTATTTGGGGAGGTGGAGCTACCAATCAAGGTTGGTCCTTGCACCTTCGCAGCTACATTTTTTGTGATGGATATACAGCCAGCATAATGTTGCTTATTGGGGAGGCCGTGGATTCATAGAGCAAGGGCAGCCACTTCTACTCTTCATCAGAAACTCAAGTATCCCGCAGAAGGAAAGGTGATAATTGTATGCGGCGAAGAAGAGTACATCGTGATTCATTTGACGTCATTCCGCTATGTCGAAGGTGAAGGTGAGATACATTAAACTCCGTTTTAGGCATTTGAGACAGTTCATGCTGTCAACTTTCCTCCTCCAGAGCAGAAAAAGAAACTGGAAACTGTTATGTCTTCTCTCAAAGATGCAAAAGCTGTAGTGGAAGGTGGTAACCCTGAGGGTTGGGGTCAGGTGCTGGATGTTACTCCGAAGTTTGATAAATTTGGCCTTGGTTTTAGCCCAAGTCAGCAGAGTGTAACTCCCAGAGCATCCAGTTTATCTACTCCTGTGAAGTTTCCCGCCCTTGTGCTACTCAGGAAGGACACGTCAATGCAATTGGCGATGATAGGGCTGATGGCTGCAATATCGAAGATTGCATTCGTCTGAGTATTCCAGGCCAGACACTCAACAATTGGACTTCTGTGGATGTTATCCAAGTTTCAAGCGCTGAGGAGTAATTTTCTTGTTTCTTTTATTAATCATATCATAATTCCTACGCTCTGCCCAAGGTGTAGTGAATCATTTGTGTAGGGCCACTGTTGTACCCCAAAATTTGCCCTCCCATATTCTACAAGATTTGCAAAGAGCATGCTTCAAAATCTCCTCAAGGATTGCACAGTTCAAGGGCCTCCTAACAGTCAAAAACTAGGGTTTTGGTTCTGGCAAAGAAATTGAAGTTTTCAAGGGTCCAATCAAGTCCCACATGCCTACAAATATGGTCAAGCATCCTCATGCCAATTTTCAAGACTTACAGCACAAAATTGCACAGTCAAAAACCCTAATTGCCCTACAGTCAACTGCAGGGGCAAAATGGTCATTTGACAGTCAAAAGTTCAAATTTTTGGTCAACATCTTATTTTGAAGCCACAAACATCATTTGATCAATTCTTGATCTTTATTTTCAAGGCATAGCTCAAAAAGTCCCAAGATGCAAAAGTTTCCATATTTGGACAGTTGAAAAAGACAACTGTAAACTTGACCAAGGCATAACTTCCACATGGTTTATCAGAAAAATTCCATCCAAAGCTCATTTTGAAGAGAATGACATTTCCTACAACTCCTCTTCACACTTCAAGTCCAAGAAATGCTCTCACAAAAAGTTATCAATTTCAATATTATAGGTCATTTTCAAAAGTCAACAAAAAGGCACTTTAAGTCAAAGACCATAACTTGAGATTGGTAGATCAAAATGACATGGGACCAAATGCATTGGTTAGAGTACTTCAAGACCTTTCCAAAATGTCCAAGAACATGATCAAAGCTTAAAAATTGAGCAAGATATTCCTTGTGGAAGTTGGGAAATTTTTGGGAATTTTGAAAAGTCAACTTTACTTCAAATGCCTCAAAATTGCTAATGGGCAACATTTTCTTCCAAGAATCATCATCCAAAGGTTATGCACGACCATTTGACCCAAAGGGGATTTATTTCATCATTTTTTATTATTTATTTGAATTTTTATCACTATTAATTCATTTAATGAAATAAAATATGACAAAAATAGAAAACTATGTTTTTTAATCCTTTTTTGAAGCATATTCTCTCCATAAAACCTCAAGATTTCGTGCACCCTCAATTTGGAAAGATTTGGCCATGATTGGTATCAAAAACACATGGAAAAGATTTGAAAAGATGCCATTAAAAATCAAATATTTGATTCATGATTACAAGGGTTTTTGGACTTGATTTGCAAACCTAAAACACTCACATACATATACAGATCATAACCCTAGTGCATACGACCTTCAAGCTGCGCCTCATATCATATACACGTTTTGCATTTTTTGTGAAAAAGTTGAAAACTGAAAACACACATAGAGTGCAATTCAAAGAGAAATAAGGATTCCAATAGCTTGCCAAGGCATCAAGGAACCTAACTGAATCCTTTTCCACGCTTCTAGCATCAAGAATTGGTATATAGAAGTCAAAATTCCTCATACTTTATTTATAATCGTATTTGAATTTCTGGACATTTTTCATACATTTTGATTGTTGTTTTATACTAACATGGACCTTCTGAATCTATTGATATTGTTTAATTGAATTTTCATCGCCTATATGCAAACTTGCCATGGATCCCCTTTAGGGTTGCAGGGACTTTAAAAGAGGGCTTTGCTCCTCTGGAAAAATTAAGACACAAGACTTATGCCATTAGAATCAGAAGCTTCACACGATTCATAACCACTAGTCGCGCTCAATTTATGAGCAACCATACGCTAATCGCTATTTTTGAATGTTGAGGTTTGTGGGGGTTTAAAACCCCTGCTGTCCTTTCTCTTTTTTTCAGGTCAAAACAAAGAAGTGGAGAAGAAGATGAGTTGTAAGGATGTGATAGGGCTATTCAAATTTCAACGCGTTTTTTATTTATTAATAGCATTAGTGCGTTTGTTTTTATATATTAATTCCTTTCCATTATAATAACAAAGTGACAAAGCAGCTCAGTTGGTGGAACGTAGTGCTGGCAAGCATTGGGACCTGGGTTCGATTCCCAGGTCCCGTCCCTTCTCAATATTATTTTTCCTTCTATGTTTCCATGCAGTGTTCCCTCCAGAGTTCTACCATGCACCCATCACTGGAGCTTGCCACGCGTCTCAGAACCTCAATCCAATGACCATGATCTGAAGAACACCCTACGCATTGGTCAATGGAGCCACACGCATCCCAGAAAAGTCAACCAGGCCTCCTCCAAATGGGCCAAAATTGCTGGACAATACCTCCAAAATTGGGGTCAACACCCCCCATTGGTTTGCCTTTTTATTTTCTTTCTTTTCATTTTTCTAGTTATTTGTTTTATTTGTTTTTTTCATCAAAATTAATTTCCATAAAAATACCAAAAAATCAGAAACTATAAAAATAAAAAATATTATTTAATGTTTAATTCACTAACATTTTTTGTAAATAAATTCAACAATTAATTTAGTTTTAATTCTAGGTTTAATTTTAATGTTTTTTTAATAAACTAAAAAATGTAGAATTAGGATTTTAAATACTTTTATCCTTTTTTCTTTTCTTTTACCATTATTAATAATTATTTATTTATTTTGTAAATAAATTTGCCATTAAATAATTAGGTTAAAACTAGGTTAAATTTAAACATTTTTTTAATAAATTAAAAATAGTTTAGAATTAGGGTTTTAATTTCATTTAATTTTCTTACTAAAATCCATAAATACCAAAAACTCAAAAATAATTTCCTTTTCTCATTTAACTTAATTAATTTATTAATTGCAATTTAATTTCCTTAAAAGGGTCCAACGCCCTCGCATTCCCGACTTTACTTCTTCTCGCATTTTACTTTTATTTCTTTTTGTGAATATAATGTATTTATCCCAAAGCCGTGTAATAGATTAATTAGACATTTATCTTTCCACATTTTATTTTATTTCAAATCGGGTCTTGGATTAATTTGGCGATGTAGACCCGCGCCTTTGTAATAGCGTAGGACTTTTAATTCCGCATCTTTTAACTGTTAATAATCTGCATGAAAGAATGAATGCCAACAATAAAAAACAAAGCGTAGATCACCAATGCATGAACAAGATAAACATAATTGAAAACGACACACAAATCACACACCACCCTAGGGTACGTCTCACTGTTGCCTTGCCCCTAGAAAAGTGGTCGTCGAGTAGAGGATGGTTTAGTAAGTCCTCATGTCCATGAACATGGCATGAGGGTAGCTTCTAAGGTGTCTTCCTATTGCTCTGGTGACCACACTGTCCCGAACCCTCGAATTGACCCGAACACCTCCAACAGTGGTGCTACCTACCTCTCAATGGTGGGATGGCACTACTTTAAGGACATTTACACAGCCTAATTCCTTAGGGTAGGTAGATGACTCGCAGATACTTGCTCTATTTCAAAAAAAACAAATCAAAAACTCTTTTCACACCGACACTTTTCAAAAAGATTTCAAAACAACTTTTCAAACACTCTTGAGGACTGATACAAGAGTCAAACTGAAATTTTCAAAGAAACTTTTTTAAACCCACAGTTGAAAAGCAAACAAACAATTTTGAAAACACAAATGAGCAAGTACCTAAGAGCCCATGGATAACCATGGATAGAAAGGGTGCTAACACCTTCCCTTTCTATAAATCTACCTCCCGAACCGAGAGCAATCTCTATAAGGAATTTTTCTGTGCTTTTGTCCTTTCCATTTGGAGAAAATAAAAGACGGTGGCGACTCTTGCTTCCGCGACATTTCGCGAACCAGCGTTAAACAGTCAGTTCCAGATCCACCGATCGCAGAACTGGCGACTCTGCTGGGGACATCTTTTTAAAGTGAGGTGTACCTTAAGATAGTTCATAACTGTGTTTTCAATTGTTTGACTTGTTTGCTTTAAAATTGTGGGACTGTCTTGGGAGTTACATAGATCCTAACCCGGATCTGGGGATACCCTGTTTAGGTAGCATAAGTTGTGAGGGACCTGTCCGGCGTAGACCGACATGGGTGAAGCAGTGGCTACGTTGGTGTGGCACCTTGGTCTGTACTGATATCCCTTGTGTTTCAACGAGGAGAATATGGGTCTTCTGAGGAGTCATTAAGCACCAACAGACCTTAGAACCTTAAATGACACAACTTGGCCATTAGAACAGTAGCAGTATGCTACGCCCATTGAGGCTAAACTCTCGTGATGGTTCTGGCTGCAAGAAAAGATTGCATTGCTGGAGTTATGACCGATTGAGGGTAGTCAATGATATTGGGATCCTCTAAGAACCCGGTTACTTTGATAGGACAGGTATGACCCAACAAACTGAAAGAGGGTAATACCTAGACCTCATGCTGGCCTAAACTTTAAGGGTTTGTCTTGTGTGACTTGTGTGCCTTATCATGTGTGCCTTTGTAAATATTTGTGGTGTGCTTTATCATAACATCATGAGCATTGCATGCATCCTGCATAAAGACTGACCATTTCAAAGACAAGAGGGTTTCACCTTTGCTCTGTTTTGTAGGACATCATGATGCCTATGCGAAGGAATACTATCCGGTTCAACTTTGTTCACCCACCTGAGTTGCTTGAAGAGTTGGTTAGCAGGATTCCAAATACCACTTCCTTCATCCAGAGGCATGGTTCTCTTCTCAGTTTAGTCACTGCAAAGCGGGATCAACAGTTGATGAGTGTCCTGACCCAGTTCTATGACCCTCTGTACCAGTGTTTCACCTTTCAAGACTTCCAGCTGGTCCCTACCCTGGAAGAGTTCTCTGATTTGCTTGGTATCCCTACCTTGGATCAGACTCCCTTTACTGGTTGGGAAAAGACCCTCAGGCTTGAGGAGGTTGCTGCAGCTCTTCCTTTGACCCATCAAGAAGTAATGGACAACTGGGTGACTAGAAGCGGAGTTAAGGGTTTCCTGGCCAAATTTCTGATTGGTAAAGCTAACAGCTTCTGGAATGACTTGGACTTTAGGGCATATGAAGATATCTTGGCTCTCTTAATCTATGGGCTAGTCTTGTTTCCTAATCCTGACAACTTCATCAATGTCATTGCCATAAGGATCTTTATGTCTCAGAACCCTGTGCCCACTCTCTTGGGTGACATCCTGCAACAACTTTATGCTCGTACTGCCCGAAGACGAGGAACTCTATGGTGTTGTATCCCTTTGTTGGTGAGGTGGTTTATTTCGCACCTCCCTAAGTTCGTGCTGAAGAACCAAGAAGGAAGAGGTTGGGCTCATAGGTTAATGTCTCTTACTGATAAGGACATCATTTGGACTTTCAGAGGTTTGGATGAGATAGCTGTTATTGATCGTTGTGGGGAATATCCCAATGTTCCTTTGATTGGTACTCAAGGAGGGATCTCTTACAATCCATGTCTAGCGCTCCGTCAGTTTGGAAGGGCCAGAAGAGCCGGGCCTCATGAGATGTTGGTGCCTCACATCAGTTTTGAGTTTCAGGTGGATAGTGACGAGCTGCGTCGTAGGTTCATCAAGGCTTGGGACAGAGTTCATAAAGCTGACCCACAAGAGTTGGGGCCAAAGACTTCTCTACCTATGGAAGCCTACTACAAATGGGTCCGCATCCGTGCTCAGAAGTTAGGCATGCCATACGAAGCTGTCAGACCCATCATTATTGAGTATCCTGACAAAGATGGGACTCCTCCAACTGTCCTCCCTCCTCAAATACCTACTGATTATGAGACATTAAAGAGGTCTTGGTCGCAGCTGCGAGAAGAGCGGGATTATTATCGAGAAAAGTTCAATGAGCAGGAATTGAAGATCCAGAAGCTGACAAAGCAGTTGGAGAATGAGCGAGCTCTGAATGACTACATCCGTACTGAGAAGAGGAGACCATGGGATCAATAAGGAGCTTTGGATGTTCTTTTACAGTTTTATTTCCCTTTTCAGTATTTCCCTTTTATGTAACGCCTAAGGGCAACCTGTTGAACAATTTAAGTTTCAAAGTTGAATCTAATGAAGTGTGTTCCTTTTTGTTTACAAAGTTGATTCCCGATTGTCTTTGAAAACATAAATCATACGCATTCCATTCATCATGTGCATAGCAGGTTTTCTTCTTTTCAGGTTGCTTACTGTTCTTCGCTGTTTATTTCAGCATCATGAACCCTGACTCATCATCAACTGAGATGTCTATCAAGGCCCTTCAGGCGCAGAACGCGCAATTTCAGGAGCTGATCATGGGTTTGGCTCAAGGCCAAGAAGAGCTGAAGGCTTTACTCCTGAAGAAGGAGAAGAAGAAGAAGAAGAGAACTGTTCTTTTCAACTCAGGCCGAAGGTTTGGTAACACTCTGCAGAATGAAGAGGTTGGTTCTTCTGTAGGCAAAGGCAGTCCCCAGGGGGGAAAGGCTTCAAGTCCAGTAGTCTCTGACAATGAGACTAACTTTAATGAGGAATAGTATCCTCCTGCTGAAGACCGGTATAAGCAGTTGGAAGACAGACTGAATGCTATGGAGATCCAACAAGTGCCTGGGCTGGATTTCGGAGACTTGGGCTTATCTACTGGTGTGATTATTCCTCACAAGTTTAAGGCATCATCTTTCACCAAATACGACGGGGCTTCCTGTCCTAAGCTGCATCTCAGGTCATACATAAGAAGGATCCAGCCCTACACGGCTGACAAGAACTTGTGGATCCACTTCTTCCAGGAGAGTCTTTCAGGGACTCATCTCGAATGGTTCTATCAGCTGGATGGGACTAAAGTTCGTAACTGGGAGGAGTTGGCTACTGCTTTTTACAAGCAGTATCAATATAATGCCGACCTTGCTCCTACACGTACCCAACTCCAGGGTATGTCGCTAGGATCAAGAGAAGGTTTTAAGGAGTATGCACAGAAGTGGAGGGATCTGGCTGGCAGGGTGCAGCCTCCATTAACTGACCGAGAGTTGGTAGACATGTTCTTGGGGACCCTATCTGGGCCATTTTTCAATCATCTTATCGGTAACTCATCTGCAGGGTTTACTGATCTTATTCTGACTGGGGAAAGGATAGAGGCTGGAATGAAGTCCGGCAAAATTCAGAAGGGTGCATCTGCAAGCTCTGAGAAGAAACCCTTTAAGAAGGAGGCCAGTGTTGTATATGGGCCTAGAAGGCAAGAGAAACCTGAGCGCTGCCAATCTGTCAACGCGGTAATGATTGCTAAACCTGCTGCCGCTCCTCGGCAAACCAGTCCACAAAGGGCTGAAAGACCTAGAAGAGAGTTTACCCGGTTGAGTATGACCTTATCGCAAATCTTGCCGCAGTTGCTATCTGTTGTACCCCAAAATTTGCCCTCGCATTTTTCCCAAGAAATCTCAGCTTCAAGCCTTTCCTGACTTTTCAAACTGGCTCAAGAATCGGACAAACGGACTTTTCTTGACAGTCAAGCAAAATTAGGGTTTTTACTGATTTTTAGGACTCTGGATTGTTTCACAGTTGGCTTAGGGTTTTGGATGATTTTTTGTTTCAATTCTGATCAGGCGAGCGTTATTTGGCATTTAATCAAGAATTAAGGGTTTTATGGGCATATTCTCAGAAAGGCTAAAATTCCACAGTACTTTGCGGTTTATTCCGAGATTCGGGCTGAATTTGCATTGTTTGTAATTTAATCAATAAGAGGAGGCAGTTGGTTTGAATTCACCAGTCAAAAAGGATGTGTGCAGTGTGGAATTACAGTGCTTGGCAAAGAATCAGTAAGAAAGGATTGCATCTGATCAGTTTTTGTGTTCGACTGTGCGTTGCTTTGAATAATGGAGACGTCCGGTTCATTTATTTTGATCAGCAAGGTTTAGTTGATTATTTATGGTTCTAAAAATTAAATACTTGAAATTTAACTTTCATTTTATTTAATTTAAGGAATTATAAATAACAAGTAAATAAAGAAAAGGAATTGAAAAGAATTAAATGTCAATGGAATTTTTATTTCATATTTAATAGTTGTTACAATTGTTATTATTTGGATACGAGTATTTATTACAAAGTATTTAAAATAATAATAGTGTACAAAAATTAAATTGAAAATAAAAAAAATTCTATCCTATTTCTAATTCTTCATTCTTCACTTCGCTCCGGTGCTCCATTTTTTATCTGCAAAAAGAAGAAGAAAGTCAGAAAGCATTTGAATTAAAGAAGACTGATAAAATTTGCTCATCATTAGGGGCCACTGATTGGGATCAGTTAACCCTCTCTGCAAATCACGAGATTTCTCCCGGTTCACAAAGAGGGAAGAATTTCATTTTTATTCATAAATGCAAAATGTCAAATGCATAAAATCCAAAGTTCAAACTGCATAGTTCAAATCCAAGTCAAACTAAAATCCAATTCCAACTTTCTATCAAAGGCCAGAAAGTGCATTTTACTGTCAAAGTACCAAAGCTGTCAAAAGGGATTTGGAAAAGCTATCAAAGAAAAGATAAAGTGTAGCAAGCTGTCAAAGAAAGAGAAGGATGCAAAGAAAAAAATTTTATGCAAAGCAAATTAATTTTTTTTCATCATTTCCCATCAGAATAGGCCCCTTCAGAAAGTACAGAAATAAAATCATATTAAATTCTTAAAACTGTACTATGGAGAGAAAGAGAAGAGAGATAGAAGCAGGTTTTTCAGGCTTAGACAGTAAGGCAAAAGTTAAAAGAAGCATCAATTCAGCATTACTCAAAACTGGGCAGAAGTACACAGCAGAGGCAATTACCAAAAATAGAAAAGTGCCAAGAAACTTTGTAAAATTAACCAGTAACTTGGATCGAGAAAAATACCAAGGTTTGAATAAGTATTGGGCGCCAAAGACACACGTCACAAAAAAAACTACATCAAACAAAACACCAGGCCTGTACCTTAAAACCTTCAAAAAAACCTGATATGCAAGCCTAACCAAAAACCTGATAAACAAAAACACCATAACAGCCTGAAGCTGACCTGCTGTAAAAACCTCAACATACAAGCCATACACATAAAAACCTGTAACTATGCCTTAAAGAACCTCCAGCCCCTAAACCAGTTAAAGGCCAAGCCTCACAAAACCACAAAATCACAAAAAAACGCATATAACCTGCTAATGCTCCAAAACCTGCCTACGCATAAAGATATAAACCAGAAGCCTAACCATCATCCTGTAAAAGGCCTCAAACACCAAACTCTAAACCAAAATGCAAAAACCTGTGATAACCATAAACCAAGTTCAAACCTGCCTACTGTCCAGTTCAAACTAAAAACAATCAAACTTACTGCCATAACCTCACAAACCCAAACCTGTGGAACATCCAAATACATAAACTGAAACTGAACTACTAAAACCCTTGTCAAACACCAAGCCCACTGCCAACACAGAAACCAACTCAAAGCCATAGCATTTCAAGCCTAAAAGCCCTCAGTAAAACATCACTGGGCAACACAGGTAAAAGGCAACTCACAGAAGCAAACAAGCATTTTCAACAAAGTATATCCATCTCAGAGGGCCAACAACATATATTCCAAGGCAACCTAGGCCCTCAGACCTCTGAGATCATCACAGGGCAACACAAACAAGTATACAGCGTTCAAGAAGAAGAGAGAAAGTTCGTCCAAGCAACAATAATTCAAAGCAACAATTCAAAGCAACATGCATATAGCAACACGAAGGGACAGAAGAGAAGAAGAAAGAAGAGATAGGGCTTTTCAGAACATCATCATTAAAACCAATAAACAAAGAGATATACAAAGATACCAGGGTCACCAAGAGCAAGCATCACCGAACCTCCGCTCGTTCCGGCCTCCTGAGCGCCACTTCCCCGTCTCTCCTCCTTCTCCAAAGTCAGGTAGTATAATCTTCTCCCTCTTCTCTTCTCCTTCATCTCATAATGAAAGATAAAAGTTAAGATTCAAATCAAAACAAAACACGCAAATTCGTAAAAAAAAGAGATAAGAGCATAACACTGAAAGCAAACCTTGTATCAAGAGGACACTGAGACCGTGTTATGGAGGGAAGAGAGGTTTGGGAGCAACACCGGTGGCCGGACGGAGGAGCATTGATCATAAGAACGATGAACAAATGCACGAACGCACCACTGCCAACCCTAACGCTTTCGTCCAAATTGAATGACAAATCTCAAACCCTAAGAATTTGTTTCCAGCATTGGGCCTGACCCGCTTCTAATCTCCTCTGAAGCCCATTAAAGTGTTTCTTTTCTTTTCCTTTCTAACCAAATATCACAAACTTCTTTTTTTTATATAAACAATACACTTATTTTCTAACCTAATATAGTGTTAATACACTCCTAATTAATATAATTCATTTAGTAATAATATGCATCTCTTCCTTAAACACATAATTAAAATACATTTTGTCATATATTAAAAAATTGAAAATACTTTCTTTTTATTTATTTACTCTTTTAATTTAAATATATTTTGTACATACTAAAATAAATATACATTTTCTTGCATAATTTTTAAAATTTCTTAAAATACATTTGTACATATTATACATTTTTTTCATCATATAGTTAAAATATCTTTTAAGTATATATTTGTATATAAAATCATTAACATACATATTTGTACATAATAATAGAAATACATTTTTTCTCTAATATTAAAATTCACAAATATTTGATTAAAATACTTTTTGTAAATAAAGATACATTTCTTAATTAAAACTTGAACATTTAAATTAAAACATTTTCTTTTTATACATAATTAAATATACAAATCAAAGATTCCTTAAAACGCATATCTAGGTCAAAAACCCTAATACGCTTCAATTTCACATGTCGCACCTGTAAATAATTACACACAATACATATACATCTCACACTTACACTTACACATTCATATTGCCCCTATACATTTGTTTATCTTATATTTGTATATTCGATATTTACATTTGATCGCACATTCGATTTGGTTGTAACTTATTGGATGCTATAAGGCTCATCCCTTTTTGTACATTTATACCCCCACTCCCGGACACTATTTTGTAATAGCGTAGATTTTACATTCCGCAATTTACAGTTTTCCAATTATACCATGGTTAGACCTAGGGTTTGCATGTACATAAAATCAAATGCTAGATAACCTAATACAAGACAAATACATGTAATTAATACACAATCACACTTGCACCCTCTAGGGTAATCCCACATGTTGCCTTCCAAAATGGGCCATGCTTGCACGTCGAGTATCTTTGGCAAAACAAAATCAAATGATCATAAGTCCCTCAAAGTGTTGCCTAAACGGAATGATCATAGTCCCTTCAAAGCAAATTGCCAAAGACACTTGGCACCATTGCATCCATGGTCCATACGATGACCCGCGCCCGTCCCGAATAAACTTCCTAAACGCAAGATTGTCTACCAATTTCAATGGTAGAACAAAATTGTTAAAAGGGGTTAAAACATGACAAAAGCCTTTGAGTACAATAGGGTAGACAAAACTCTTAGTTACTTGAGATCAACTTGCAAAAACACTTGCCTTCTTTTCAAAAACCACAATCCACAACACTTTCAAACAAACTCTCAAAAACATTTGAAACATCTTTTCGAAAAGATTCACACTTTTGTAAAACACTCAATCACGAGTCAAATACATTAGTTGCCTAAGACAAGGCATCTTTTTTTCAAAAACATTTTCAAAAGCACCCACACACACACCATTTTCAAAGCAATCGAAAAACAAGGCAAGTGATCTAAAAAACCAAGTAACTAAGAGCCCATGGATAACCATGGATGAAAAGGGTGCTAATACCTTCCCTTTTCATAATCTACCCCTCGAACCCACGAAATATCTCAAAAGGTTTTTGCTGTGCTTTTTTAACCTTTCCTTTAGGATAAAACAAAAAGTCGGTGGCGACTCTTGCTCAACCGCACAAGTGCGAATACGAACGCAAAACACTAGTCAGTTCTCCCACCGTATCACAGAACTGGCGACTCTGCTGGGGAGAGTATTTTAAAAGTGGGGTTACCTTAGGGTTTAGATCACCTTTGTTTTCAATTGATTGCTTTGTTTGCTTTACATTTGTGGGCTTTGCATCGGAGTTTCATAGATCCTAACCCGGATCTGGGAAATACCCTTTTAGGTAGCATAATCTGTGAGGGACCTGTCCGGCGTAGACCGACATGGGTGAAGCAGTGGCTACGTTGGTGTGGAATCTTAGTCTGTACCTATATCCCTTGTGTTGCAACGGGGAGAATATAAGTCTTCTAAGGGGTCATTAAGCACCAACCAACCTTAGAACCCTAAATTGACCAACTTGGCTATTAGGACAGTAGCAGTATGCTACACTCATTGAGGCTAAACTCTCGAGATGGTTCTGGCCGCGAGAAAAGATTGTGATGCTGGAGTTATGACTGATTGAGGGTAGCCAATGATCTGAGACCCTTAGAACCCGGTTACTTTTGATAGGACAGGTTTTAACCAACAAAACTAAAAGAGGGTAATACCTGAAACTCATGCTGGCCTGAAACCTAAGGGTGTCTCGTGTGACTTGTGTGCCTTATTTGCCTATGTGAATATCTGTGGTGTGCTTCATCATAACATCATGCCATCATACCATTGCATGCATCCTGTATAAAGGACTAACCCATTTCAAAGACAAAAAAGGTTTCATCTTTGCTCTGTTTTGTAGGACATCATGATGCCCGTGCGTAGGGATACTGTCCGGCTCAGCTTTGTTCAACCACCAGTTTTACTCAAGGATTTGGTTGGAAGGATTCCAAACACTTCTTCTTTCATCAACAGACATGGTTCTCTCCTTGGCTTGGTCACTGCAAAGTGGGACCAACAACTGATGAGTGTTCTGACCCAGTTTTATGACCCTCTGTATCATTGTTTCACCTTTCCAGACTTCCAGCTGGTTCCTACCCTGGAAGAATTTTCTTATTTACTTGGGATCCCTGTCTTGGAACAAACTCCATTCACTGGTTTGGAAAAGACTCCTAGGCCTGAAGAGATTGCTGCAATTCTCCCCTTGACCAAAGAAGAGGTATTGTCCAACTGGGAAACTAGAAATGGGATCAAGGGCTTTTTGGTCAAATTTCTGGTTGGCAAGGCTAATGATTTCTGGAATGACTTGGACTTCAAGGCGTACGAGGATGTTCTGGCTCTTTTGATCTATGGTCTGGTATTGTTTCCCAACCCTGACACCTTTATCAGTATCCATGTCATAAGGATCTTCATGTCTCGGAATCCGGTACCCACTCTTTTGGGCGATATGCTACAACAACTTTATGCTCGTACTGCTCGAAAACGGGGAACTCCGTGGTGTTGTGCTCCTTTGCTAGTAAGGTGGTTTATTTTGCACCTTCCTAAGTTCGTGCTGAAGAATGAGGAAGGAAAAGGTTGGGCTCGGAGGTTAATGTCTCTCACTGATAATGACATCACCTGGACTCTCAGAGGTTTGGATGAGGTAGCTGTTATTGACCGTTGCGGAGAATACCCTAATGTTCCGTTGATCGGTATCCAAGGGGGAATCTCTTACAATCCATGCTTAGCTCTTCGTCAGTTTGGAAGAGCCAGAGGAGATGGGCCTCATGAAATGCTGGTTCCTCATTTCCATTTTGAGTTTCAGGCAGACAGTGACAAACTACGCCAGGGATTCATTAGAGCTTGGGACAGAATCCACAAAGCCGACCCACATGAGTTGGGACCAAAGACTTCTCTGCCATTGAAGCCCTATTGCAAATGGGTCCGCATCCGTGCTCAAAAATTAGGTATGCCCTACGAAGCTGTTAGACCTCTCATCCTTGAGTCTCCTGATGAAGATGGGGTTCCTCCAACTGTCCTCCCTCCTCAGATACCCGTTGATTTTGACACGATGAAGAGATCTTGGGCACAGCTAAAGGAAGAACGGGATTTCTATCGGGAGAAGTTCAACGAGCAGGAACGGAAGATCCAGAGGCTGACTAAGCAATTGGAGGAAGAGCGGGTCCTGAACAACTACATCAGCACTGAAAAGAGGAGGCCATGGGAGCATTGATGGGCTTTGGATATTTCTCTTTATAGTTTATTTCCTTTCCAGTATTTTTCATTCCTGTAATGCCTAAGGGCAAATTGTTGAACAAATTGAAAATTTTAATCTAATGAAATGTGTTTCCCTTTTGTCTACAAAGTTGAATCTTGTTTGTCTTTGAAAACATAAAACATACGCATTCCATTGCACCATATGCATAGCAGGTACCCTATTTCACAGGTTGCTTAATCTCCTTCGCTGTTTATTTTGAACAGTCATCATGAATCCAGACTCCTCCAGTGAGCAAGCAATCAAGGCCCTTCAGGCCCAAAGTGCACAGTTTCAAGAGATGGTCCTAAGCCTAGCCCAAGGTCAGCAAGAGTTGAAGACTCTACTCTTGAAGAAGAAGAAGAAAAAGAGGACTGCGTTGTTCAACACCGGACGCAGATTTGGGAACACACTCCATAATGAGGCTGATCCAACTACTTCTTCTGCTGAGAAAAACAGTCCCCAAGGGGGAGGAGCTCCTAGTCCCACAGTCTCCGACAACGAGACGGACTATAACGATGAACAATACCCACCTGCTGCCGACAGATACAAGCAATTGGAGGACCGCTTGAGCGCCATGGAAATTCAGAATGTGCCGGGACTGGATTTCGGAGATTTGGGGTTATCTTCTGGGGTAGTAATTCCACACAAGTTTAAGGTGCCTGCCTTCGCCAAGTATGATGGGGTCTCCTGCCCAAAGCTGCATCTGAGGTCGTACGTAAGGAAAATCCAACCTTACACGGTGGATAAGAACCTCTGGATTCACTTCTTCCAAGATAGCCTCTCGGGGTCACCACTTGAATGGTTCTACCAGTTAGATGGAACCAGCATCCGACACTGGGAAGATTTGGCAACCGCATTCTACAGACAATACCAATACAATTCTGATCTCGCTCCTACGCGTACCCAACTTCAGGGTATGTCTCTAGGAACGGGTGAAGGGTTCAAAGAGTACGCACAAAAATGGAGAGATTTGGCTGGCAGGGTGCGGCCTCCATTGACTGATCGAGAGCTGGTTGATATGTTCCTAGGGACGCTGTCTGGTCCATTTTTCAATCACTTGGTTGGTAACTCCTCCGCTGGGTTTATAGATTTGATATTAACAGGAGAGAGAATTGAAGCTGGCATCAGGTCAGGCAAGATACAAAAGGCTGCCTCCACAAGCGCTGAGAAGAGGCCGTTTAAGAAAGAAGCAAGTGCCGTCTATGGTCCTAAAAGACAAGTCAGGCCAGAAAGTCGCCATGCCGTCAATGCTTTGGTCATCTCGAAACCTGTTGCTGCTCCTCAGCAGTACAATCAACAAAGAAGCGAAAGGCCCAAGAGGCAGTATACTCGGCTGAGTATGACCTTATCTCAAATTTTACCCCAACTTTTGTCAACCAACTTGGTGACCCTCAGAGAAGCTCCTAAGGTCGTCAACACTACGTCTCCTAAGTATAACCCAAATGCCCGGTGCGCTTATCATTCTGATAGTCCCGGGCACACTACTGATGATTGTTGGGCCTTGAGAAACAAAGTGCAAGATCTGATCGATGCAAAGGAAATTCAGTTTGAAGCGCCGGAGAGACCAAATGTTGTAACTGCTCCTATGCCCCAGCATAAAGTAAATGCCATTGAGGAAGAATTGTATGCTGTTTCGGTAAATGAAGTTGTTACCCCTCTTTTGACTGTCAAGAAGAACCTACTGCTGGCCGGTTTATTTCCGGGTTGCAGTGAAGGTTGCCTGTTCTGTCCTGTTTCCTTATCTGGTTGTCCCTTGCTGAAGTTAGGCATTCAAAACCTAATGGATAGCAAGGAGATTCTGTTTAAGAAGTCTGCTGTTCAGTTGGTTCCGGTAAAAGAAGTTTCTGTGGTTACCATCTTCAAAAATCCAATCAAGGCTCTCCCGAAGAAGCCTGTTCAAATCATGATTGTTGCACCTGTGGTTATTACTGTTCCGGGGCCTCTCCCCTACGTATCGGATAAAGCTGTCCCCTCGCATTATGGGGCAGACGTGTATGTAAATGGAATCAAACAAGAATTCGACGCTGACGCCAGTATCTGCGATATCACTGGTCCAGCCAAGGTCACCCGCAGTGGCAGGCTTTTCTCGCCTGACATTGCACCGCCCGCTACTCGAAGACCCCTCCTTATAACACCTACAAGTTTACCTGTTCCTGCTACTGATCAAGTTGTCTCCCCTGCTGCCGAGTCATCTGATGCTCGGGGCAAGGGGATTGAAGAGGAGCCTGCCCGGATGGAGGCACCAATACCTATAAATGCTGAGGCCTCCCAACAAGAAATGGAGGAAATCCTGAAAATAATAAAGAAGAGTGATTTCAATGTTGTCGAGCAGCTGGGGCATACGCCCTCCAAAATCTCCATGCTCTCCTTATTGCTATGCTCCGAGGCCCATGCTAAAGCCTTGATTTCATTTCTCAAGACGACCCATGTGCCACAGGAGACATCTGCAGTCCAGTTCACTGATTGCGTAGCAAATCTGACAGCAGACAATGGCTTGGGTTTTTCAGATGCTGACCTGACTACGAAGGGAAGAGACCACAATGATGCCCTGCATGTCTCTATCGAATGCAGGGGCACTACTCTGGCGCATGTATTGGTGGATACTGGTTCTTCCTTGAATGTTCTACCGAAAAAGGCTTTAGACCGTTTGGATTATGAAGGCCTGGAACTGAAGCCCAGCAATATCATCGTCAGGGCCTTTGACGGTTCAAAAAGGATGGTTCATGGAGAGGTTGACATCCCTATTCGTGTGGGCTCTCAGGTATTCGACTCTACTTTTTATGTGATGGATATACGTCCATCATACTCTTGTCTACTGGGTCGACCTTGGATACATAAAGCTGGGGCAGTAACCTCTACCTTGCACCAGAAGCTAAAGTACCCTGTCAGAGGGAAGATCGTCACCGTGCAAGGAGAAGAGGAGTATATGGTGAGCCATTTGAATTCCTTCAGATACATTGAGATGGACGGGGAGTTCATTGAAACCCCCTTTCAGCATTTCGAGGAGGTACATCCAATTTCAGCAGCAGCAGAAACAACAGTCGAAGAGAATGTTTCCTTGAAGATGGCTTCCCTAAGGGATGCCCGGGCTGTGGTTCAGAAAGGCGATTGTGCAAACTGGGGTCAGCTTCCTGACTTCACTCAGAAGAACGATAAGTTTGGGCTGGGCTTTACTGCAGAGGCTCAGAGGACTGTGCGCAAGGAGAAGGTCAGAAAGGCTCCGGTGTTTATCTCCAGCTCAAGGGTGAATGCTATTGAGGAGGATGTAGAGGAAGCAGAGTTTGACAGTTGGATCTACCCGACTACCAGCAACGGACCAAGCAACTGGACGACAAAGGATTTTACACCTATCACATTTGTCACGCAGTAATTGATTTCTTTTGATTTCCAAATTTGTAACAAACAATATGTTAAAACTTTGTTGGCTCGGTGTCCTACCCGGGGCATCGTAGCTCCATTTGTGAGGGCTTTTTGTATGACATTTTCATATATCATCAATCAAAACATTGGACGTTTGTTGCATTTCAAATCTTGTGCTCTTTTTCTTTCTATGTTGTACATATTGCAAAACAGCTATATTTACACACACTCACTTATACAGGTTTCAATCCACTCTGGATCTCACTGGTAACAGCTCTGCTACCGCCAGTTATGACTTTGAGAATCCGATCAACTTGGCCGAAGACGAAGGTGAAGATGATTGCGAAGTGCCTGGTGAGCTCGCAAGACTGCTACTCCAGGAAGAGAGAGCTATTCAACCACATGAAGAGCCGTTGGAGACAATTAATCTGGGTACTGAGACAGATAGGAAAGAGGTCAAGATTGGTGCCAATCTAGAGCTCAGCGTGAAGCAACGATTGATCCAGATGCTACAGGATTACATGGAGATTTTTGCTTGGTCCTATGAAGATATGCCTGGTTTGGATGCCGACATTGTAGTTCATCACCTGCCAACCAAGGAAGACTGCCCTCCGGTAAAGCAAAAAGTTCAACGGATGCGACCAGAGATGTCTGAAAAGATCAAGGCCAAGGTTATGAAACAGTTTGATGCCGGGTTCCTTGCAGTGACTTCTTACCCTCAGTGGGTTGCCAACGTGGTGCCAGTACCAAAGAAGGACGGTAAGGTCAGAATGTGTGTTGACTACAGGGATCTGAACAGGGCCAACCCCAAGGATGACTTCCCCTACCTCACATTGATGTCCTTGTTGACAATATAGCTCAACACAAGGTGTTCTCCTTCATGGATGGTTTTTCAGGGTATAATCAAATCAAGATGGCTCCAGAAGATATGGAGAAGACTACCTTTGTGACTCAGTGGGACACCTTCTGTTATAAGGTCATGCCATTCGGATTGAAAAATGCTGGGGCAACCTATCAGCGTGCCATGGTTGCTTTATTTCATGATATGATCCATCATGAGATTCAGGTATACGTTGATGACATGATTGCAAGGTCTCAAACTGAGGAGGAGCACCTTGACCATCTGAGGAAGTTATTTTACCGACTCAAGTTGTACAAGCTGAGATTGAATCCCAACAAATGCACCTTTGGGGTAAGATCCGGAAAATTGCTAGGTTTCATTGTAAGTGATAAAGGTATTCAGGTGGACCCTTCCAAGTTAAAAGCCATACAAGAGATGCCGACTCCAAAAACAGAGAAAGAAGTCAGAGGTTTCCTAGGACGACTGAATTACATTGCCCGATTCATCTCACATCTGACTGCTACTTGTGAGCCAATCTTCAAATTACTGAAGAAAGATCAAGTAGTACGCTGGAATGATGAATGTCAGGCCGCCTTTGAAAAGATAAAGGAATATCTCCAAGAGCCACCCATTCTTATGCCACCAGTGGAAGGAAGACCTCTGATACTATACTTGACAGTACTTGACAATTCAATGGGGTGCGTGTTGGGACAGCATGACGAGTCTGGCCGAAAAGAGCACGCTATTTATTACTTGAGCAAAAAGTTTACCGACTGTGAGTCTCGTTACTCACTGCTTGAGAAAACTTGCTGCGCTCTTGTATGGGCTGCTCGCCAGATGAGACAGTATATGCTGACTCACACTACTTTATTGATTTCAAAAATGGATCCTATCAAGTACATATTCGAAAAGCCCGCTCTGTCTGGAAGAATAGCGAGATGGAAAATGATCTTAACAGAATATGATATCCAGTATACAACTCAGAAAGCAATTAAAGGAAGTGTACTGGCGGATCATTTGGCACACCAACCTGTGGACGATTACCAATCATTGAACTTTGATTTTCCGGACGAAGACATCATGGCGGTAACTGACTGTGAAGTACCTGGACCGGATGAAGGACCTGAGGAAGGATCCCGATGGTCTATGCATTTTGATGGAGCCTCCAATGCTTTGGGTAACGGCGTCGGCGCTGTAATCATATCTCCCAAAGGAACTCATACTCCCCTCACTGCCCGGTTATGTTTCAGCTGCACCAACAATATGGCGGAATATGAGGCATGTATCATGGGTCTACAAGCTGCAATCGACTTAAGGATCAAATTTCTAAGTGTCTTCGGAGATTCCGCTCTCGTGATCAATCAGATCAAAGGCGAGTGGGATACGAAACACCCGAATCTTATTCCTTACAAGGAGTATGTGTCGACCTTGCTTCCCCACTTTGAAGAGATAACTTTCGAACACTTCCCTAGAGAGGAGAATCAGCTAGCGGACGCCCTAGCTACGATGTCTTCAATGTTCAAAGTTAAATGGGACAATGAGGCTCCCCGAATCATTATCTGGAAGTTGGATGAACCGGCATACTGCTGCGAGCTCGAGGCTGAGAAGGTGATTGAAAAACCCTGGTATCATGAGGTGAAGAGGTACTTGGAAGCTCAGGAATACCCTGAAGGTGCGTCTGTCAATGATAAGAAGTTCATGAGGAGGTTTGCTGTAAAATTCTTCCTCAGCAACGACATTCTCTACAAACGGAATTATGATTCAACTCTGCTACGTTGTGTGGATAAGGCCGAAGTAGAGAAAATCATGATAGAACTGCATGAAGGTACATTTGGAACGCATTCCAGTGGACACACTATGGCTAAGAAAATCCTTCGGGCAGGATATTTCTGGTGCACAATGGAAGCCGATTGTTACCAACACTCCCGAACTTGTCATAAATGCCAGATCTATGCTGACAAGGTGCATATCCCTCCGGTTCCTTTGAATGTCCTGACGGCACCTTGGCCTTTTGCAATGTGGGGCATCGATATGATCGGTGAGATCCGACCGACGGCATCCAATGGGCATCGCTTCATCTTGGTGGCGATCGATTACTTCACGAAGTGGGTTGAGGCAGCTTCCTACGCCACGGTAACCAAGAGCGTCGTGGCACGTTTCATCCGGCATAATTTGATCTGTCGGTACGGCGTCCCGGAAAGAATCATTACGGACAATGGTACCAATCTCAATAATTCGATGATCACCGAACTCTGTGAACAATTCAAGATACAACACCACAATTCTTCTCCCTACCGACCGAAGATGAATGGGGCTGTAGAGGCAGCTAATAAAAATATCAAGAAAATTGTGCAGAAGATGACAGTGACCTATAAAGATTGGCACGAGATGTTACCGTTCGCTCTTCATGGGTACCGTACCTCAGCAAGGACGTCAACCGGGGCAACTCCCTTCTCCTTGGTCTATGGCATGGAGGCAGTCTTGCCAATTGAAGTCCAGATACCCTCTCTCCGGATTATGAAGGATGCAGACTTGAGTGAAGATGACTGGATCCAGACTCGACTTGATCAATTATATCTGATTGACGAAAAGAGGCTCACCGCTATCTGTCATGGTCAGACATATCAAAAACGGATGATCAGGGCATTTAACAAGAAAGTCAGACCGCAAGAGTATCAAGTTGGGGACCTGGTAATCAAACGCATCATCCTTCCTCAAAGTGATCCTCGGGGCAAATAGACCCCTACATACGAAGGGCCATTTGTGGTTAAACGTGTGTTCTCAGGAGGAGCCATGATCCTAACCACCATGGATGGTGACGACCTTCCTCACCCCGCCAATGCAGACATAGTGAAAAGATACTACGCATAAATAAAAGACCCGCTAGGTTGACATACCTAGGCAAAAATTAGGGCTTCCCGGCGAACCAAAAGGGTTCGGGCAAAAATAAGGGATGAAATGAATAAAAAACTGTACACCCGGCAAGTCGAAAACCTGAAAAGGCGGCTTGGGCAAAAACGGGTATCCCGGTGGACTGAAAACCCGAAAGGGCGGTCCAGGCAAAAGTTAGGGATAAAAGCGTAACACTATGTCTCATGGGATCACTTTGCATCCGGAATTCGGCATCAACTATCTGGCTCAGATTTCGGCATCGACCAATCAGCTTCATCTTCAACTAGGTAGCAAAGCGATGAGACATTCGAAGACATAAAGGCGATAGCCGAGTTGGAACCCAGTGGGATCGTTCACATAGCTGTTTTGATTGTTAACTCTATGTTATTTGGCGGCATTCTCTTACTAGGATGTCAGCCTCTTGTACAAAAACGCATATTCACAGGCAAAATTCAAATCAATACAAATTCACTTGTCCATGCAAATCGCCATTGTTCTTTTCTTTTTTCTGTTTTGTCTTGCGAAGAACGTCCAATGTTCATTTTTGATATATGCATTTGACATTAAATTGCTGATTCATAAATATTTGCACATAAAATGGAAGATTAATTACAGGTGACGTCAGAAACAGGGGCAATGTGGAGTTGTCCGATGCAGTCTGGTTGTTTTGTCCGCCAAGGCACCAAAGCAAATTCGATTGAAGAATGTGACCAAATCATCTCAACGTCCCGCAGAGTAAGACAAGATTCAGCAATACTTTCCCCAAGCGGAATTGATTCCCCGTCAATCCTGTGAAGTCTCAACACCCCCCGGCGGGTCTTAAAGCTCACTCTCCAGTAGATTCTGGAAGCTTATTCCCTGCAGGATACGGGAGTCTCTCCCGAGTTTTTATTCAGAGTTATTTGCTCTCAAGGACTTATAACTGGGTTATCCTCAGCTAAAAACCACAGAAGATCTCCCTCAGCAAAGTTCCTTCGATCCCCAGCGGAGTTTATCATCGTTATCCCCAGCGGAATCCATCATTAAAGTCCTCAACAGGCCTCTCGTCAAACCTCGGCCAAGTATCTCTTCCACAGAGCAACTCCCCGGCCGGTCGTCAAGGATTTATTTTCCTAAGACGAAAATTACATTCATAAACATTTCACATTCTCATACATCTTGCTTACATACATGATAAAGCGCATACGACACTATCTCATGTTAAACATCATGACACCATGCATATCATACATCATGACATTACATACAACTTATGTTTTGCCTTTTCAGGGTAAAAGACAATCCCAAAGACAATTACCCTCAACTGCCACAATTCCAGATTCGATACCTGTATCCAGCCAGGGCATATCTGTTGATCACATTTACAGATTCGATTCCTGTATCTAGCCAGGGCATGTCTGAAGAGTTTGAAGATTCGACTCCTGTATCTAGCCAGGGCATATCTATCAACTATCACATTTCCAGATTCGATTCCTGTATCTAGCCAGGGCATGTCTGAAGAGTTTGAAGATTCGACTCCTGTATCCAGCCAGGGCATATCTATCAACTATCACATTTCCAGATTCGATTCCTGTATCTAGCCAGGGCATGTCTGAAGAGTTTGAAGATTCGACTCTTGTATCCAGCCAGGGCATATCTATCAACTATCACATTTCCAGATTCGATTCCTGTATCTAGCCAGGGCATGTCTGAAGAGTTTGAAGATTCGACTCCTGTATCCAGCCAGGGCATATCTATCAACTATCACATTTCCAGATTCGATTCCTGTATCTAGCCAGGGCATGTCTGAAGAGTTTGAAGATTCGACTCCTGTATCCAGCCAGGGCATATCTATCAACTATCACATTTCCAGATTCGATTCCTGTATCTAGCCTGGGCATGTCTGAAGAGTTTGAAGATTCGACTCCTGTATCCAGCCAGGGCATATCTATCAACTATCACATTTCCAGATTCGATTCATGTATCTAGCCAGGGCATATCTATCAACTATCACATTTCCAGATTCGATTCCTGTATCTAGCCAGGGCATGTCTGAAGAGTTTGAAGATTCGACTCCTGTATCCAGCTAGGGCATATCTATCAACTATCACATTTCCATATTCGATTCCTGTATCTAGCCAGGGCATGTCTGAAGAGTTTGAAGATTTGACTCCTGTATCCAGCCAGGGCATATCTATCAACTATCACATTTCCAGATTCGATTCCTGTATCTAGCCAGGGCATATCTACATCAGGAGATTGAAGATCAAATACCTGTAACAAGCCAGGAAAACATCTTCCGTTCTCAAAATACACAAGTTCTCGTTAAGGAATCTCTTATGCGATCAACACTTCCAAATGGCATCTATAAGCCCATTCCCGACAAGGTTCTGTCGTGTCTTCAGATGGCATCTATAAGCCCATCCACCTATCCGCCATCTCTCCAAATGGCATCTATAAGCCCATTCCCGACATCACATTGCTGATACTTCAACATGCGAGTGCAAATTTCCGGGCACTCTAGTGTCCAATCTTCTTTTACCTTCAAGTCGCGAAAGGCAAACTTGCCAATCTAACTCTTCAGGTCTAAGAAGATTGAACAGGGGAAACTGTTGTACCCCAAAATTTGCCCTCGCATTTTTCCCAAGAAATCTCAGCTTCAAGCCTTTCCTGACTTTTCAAACTGGCTCAAGAATCGGACAAACGGACTTTTCTTGACAGTCAAGCAAAATTAGGGTTTTTACTGATTTTTAGGACTCTGGATTGTTTCACAGTTGGCTTAGGGTTTTGGATGATTTTTTGTTTCAATTCTGATCAGGCGAGCGTTATTTGGCATTTAATCAAGAATTAAGGGTTTTATGGGCATATTCTCAGAAAGGCTAAAATTCCACAGTACTTTGCGGTTTATTCCGAGATTCGGGCTGAATTTGCATTGTTTGTAATTTAATCAGTAAGAGGAGGCAGTTGGTTTGAATTCACCAGTCAAAAAGGATGTGTGCAGTGTGGAATTACAGTGCTTGGCAAAGAATCAGTAAGAAAGGATTGCATCTGATCAGTTTTTGTGTTCGACTGTGCGTTGCTTTGAATAATGGAGACGTCCGGTTCATTTATTTTGATCAGCAAGGTTTAGTTGATTATTTATGGTTCTAAAAATTAAATACTTGAAATTTAACTTTCATTTTATTTAATTTAAGGAATTATAAATAACAAGTAAATAAAGAAAAGGAATTGAAAAGAATTAAATGTCAATGGAATTTTTATTTCATATTTAATAGTTGTTACAATTGTTATTATTTGGATACGAGTATTTATTACAAAGTATTTAAAATAATAATAGTGTACAAAAATTAAATTGAAAATAAAAAAAATTCTATCCTATTTCTAATTCTTCATTCTTCACTTCGCTCCGGTGCTCCATTTTTTATCTGCAAAAAGAAGAAGAAAGTCAGAAAGCATTTGAATTAAAGAAGACTGATAAAATTTGCTCATCATTAGGGGCCACTGATTGGGATCAGTTAACCCTCTCTGCAAATCACGGGATTTCTCCCGGTTCACAAAGAGGGAAGAATTTCATTTTTATTCATAAATGCAAAATGTCAAATGCATAAAATCCAAAGTTCAAACTGCATAGTTCAAATCCAAGTCAAACTAAAATCCAATTCCAACTTTCTATCAAAGGCCAGAAAGTGCATTTTACTGTCAAAGTACCAAAGCTGTCAAAAGGGATTTGGAAAAGCTATCAAAGAAAAGATAAAGTGTAGCAAGCTGTCAAAGAAAGAGAAGGATGCAAAGAAAAAAATTTTATGCAAAGCAAATTAATTTTTTTTCATCATTTCCCATTAGAATAGGCCCCTTCAGAAAGTACAGAAATAAAATCATATTAAATTCTTAAAACTGTACTATGGAGAGAAAGAGAAGAGAGATAGAAGCAGGTTTTTCAGGCTTAGACAGTAAGGCAAAAGTTAAAAGAAGCATCAATTCAGCATTACTCAAAACTGGGCAGAAGTACACAGCAGAGGCAATTACCAAAAATAGAAAAGTGCCAAGAAACTTTGTAAAATTAACCAGTAACTTGGATCGAGAAAAATACCAAGGTTTGAATAAGTATTGGGCGCCAAAGACCAACGTCACAAAAAAAACTACATCAAACAAAACACCAGGCCTGTACCTTAAAACCTTCAAAAAAACCTGATATGCAAGCCTAACCAAAAACCTGATAAACAAAAACACCATAACAGCCTGAAGCTGACCTGCTGTAAAAACCTCAACATACAAGCCATACACATAAAAACCTGTAACTATGCCTTAAAGAACCTCCAGCCCCTAAACCAGTTAAAGGCCAAGCATCACAAAACCACAAAATCACAAAAAAACGCATATAACCTGCTAATGCTCCAAAACCTGCCTACGCATAAAGATATAAACCAGAAGCCTAACCATCATCCTGTAAAATGCCTCAAACACCAAACTCTAAACCAAAATGCAAAAACCTGTGATAACCATAAACCAAGTTCAAACCTGCCTACTGTCCAGTTCAAACTAAAAACAATCAAACTTACTGCCATAACCTCACAAACCCAAACCTGTGGAACATCCAAATACATAAACTGAAACTGAACTACTAAAACCCTTGTCAAACACCAAGCCCACTGCCAACACAGAAACCAACTCAAAGCCATAGCATTTCAAGCCTAAAAGCCCTCAGTAAAACATCACTGGGAAACACAGGTAAAAGGCAACTCACAGAAGCAAACAAGCATTTTCAACAAAGTATATCCATCTCAGAGGGCCAGCAACATATATTCCAAGGCAACCTAGGCCCTCAGACCTCTGAGATCATCACAGGGCAACACAAACAAGTATACAACGTTCAAGAAGAAGAGAGAAAGTTCGTCCAAGCAACAATAATTCAAAGCAACAATTCAAAGCAACAGGCATACAGCAACACGAAGGGATAGAAGAGAAGAAGAAAGAAGAGATAGGGCTTTTCAGAACATCATCATTAAAACCAATAAACAAAGAGATATACAAAGATACCAGGGTCACCAAGAGCAAGCATCACCGAACCTCCGCTCGTTCCGGCCTCCTGAGCGCCAGTTCCCCGTCTCTCCTCCTTCTCCAAAGTCAGGTAGTATAATCTTCTCCCTCTTCTCTTCTCCTTCATCTCATAATGAAAGATAAAAGTTAAGATTCAAATCAAAACAAAACACGCAAATTCGTAAAAAAAAGAGATAAGAGCATAACACTGAAAGCAAACCTTGTATCAAGAGGACACTGAGACCGTGCTATGGAGGGAAGAGAGGTTTGGGAGCAACACCGGTGGCCGGACGGAGGAGCATTGATCAGAAGAACGATGAACGAATGCACGAACGCGCCGCTGCCAACCCTAACGCTTTCGTCCCAATTGAATGACAAATCTCAAACCCTAAGAATTTGTTTCCAGCATTGGGCCTGACCCGCTTCTAATCTCCTCTGAAGCCCATTAAAGTGTTTCTTTTCTTTTCCTTTCTAACCAAATATCACTAACTTCTTTTTTTTATATAAACAATACACTTATTTTCTAACCTAATATAGTGTTAATACACTCCTAATTAATATAATTCATTTAGTAATAATATGCATCTCTTCCTTAAACACATAATTAAAATACATTTTGTCATATATTAAAAAATTGAAAATACTTTCTTTTTATTTATTTACTCTTTTAATTTAAATATATTTTGTACATACTAAAATAAATATACATTTTCTTGCATAATTTTTAAAATTTCTTAAAATACATTTGTACATATTATACATTTTTTTCATCATATAGTTAAAATATCTTTTAAGTATATATTTGTATATAAAATCATTAACATACATATTTGTACATAATAATAGAAATACATTTTTTCTCTAATATTAAAATTCACAAATATTTGATTAAAATACTTTTTGTAAATAAAGATACATTTCTTAATTAAAACTTGAACATTTAAATTAAAACATTTTCTTTTTATACATAATTAAATATACAAATCAAAGATTCCTTAAAACGCATATCTAGGTCAAAAACCCTAATACGCTTCAATTTCACATGTCGCACCTGTAAATAATTACACACAATACATATACATCTCACACTTACACTTACACATTCATATTGCCCCTATACATTTGTTTATCTTATATTTGTATATTCGATATTTACATTTGATCGCACATTCGATTTGGTTGTAACTTATTGGATGCTATAAGGCTCATCCCTTTTTGTACATTTATACCCCCACTCCCGGACACTATTTTGTAATAGCGTAGATTTTACATTCCGCAATTTACAGTTTTCCAATTATACCATGGTTAGACCTAGGGTTTGCATGTACATAAAATCAAACGCTAGATAACCTAGTACAAGACAAATACATGTAATCAATACACAATCACACTTGCACCCTCTAGGGTAATCCCACATGTTGCCTTCCAAAATGGGCCATGCTTGCACGTCGAGTATCTTTGGCAAAACAAAATCAAATGATCATAAGTCCCTCAAAGTGTTGCCTAAACGGAATGATCATAGTCCCTTCAAAGCAAATTGCCAAAGACACTTGGCACCATTGCATCCATGGTCCATACGATGACCCGCGCTCGTCCCGAATAAACTTCCTAAACGCAAGATTGTCTACCAATTTCAATGGTAGAAAAAAATTGTTAAAAGGGGTTAAAACATGACAAAAGCCTTTGAGTACAATAGGGTAGACAAAACTCTTAGTTACTTGAGATCAACTTGCAAAAACACTTGCCTTCTTTTCAAAAACCACAATCCACAACACTTTCAAACAAACTCTCAAAAACATTTGAAACATCTTTTCGAAAAGATTCACACTTTTGTAAAACACTCAATCACGAGTCAAATACATTAGTTGCCTAAGACAAGGCATCTTTTTTTCAAAAACATTTTCAAAAGCACCCACACACACACCATTTTCAAAGCAATCGAAAAACAAGGCAAGTGATCTAAAAAACCAAGTAACTAAGAGCCCATGGATAACCATGGATGAAAAGGGTGCTAATACCTTCCCTTTTCATAATCTACCCCCCGAACCCACGAAATATCTCAAAAGGTTTTTGCTGTGCTTTTTAACCTTTCCTTTAGGATAAAACAAAAAGTCGGTGGCGACTCTTGCTCAACCGCACAAGTGCGAATACGAACGCAAAACACTAGTCAGTTCTCCCACCGTATCACACTATCCACCAATTTGGTGACTGTTAGCGAGGCCCCGAAGGTTGTGAATACTGCCTCTCCCAAGTACAATCCAAATGCTCGCTGTGCTTATCACTCCGATAGCCCGAGGCATTCCACTGATGATTGTTGGGCCTTAAGGAATAAGGTGCAAGACCTTATTGATGCAAAGGAGGTACAGTTTGAGGCACCTGAGAAACCCAATGTGGTGACTGCTCCCATGCCTAACCATGGAGTGAATGCTATCAGGGAGGATGATGAAGTGGATGAAGCTGAGTTCGACAGTTGGATTTACCTGGCAACCGACAGTGAACCTAGCAATTGGATTGCAAAGGACAACCTACTTGTTTCTCTTGTTACTGAGTAATAAACTCCTTTGTTTTGTTATTTGTAATAAACAATTAAAACTCTATGGCCCGGTGTCTTACCCGGGGCACCATGGTTTCATTTGTGAGGGTGTATTAAATTTTCATTTCATATATCATGAATAAAGATCTTGGACGTTTTCTCGCATTTCAAATCTTATTCTCCTTTTCTTTCTTTCCTTTCTTTATATATTGCAAAACAGCTGTATTTACACACACTCACTCATACAGGTTTCAATCCACTCTGGATCTCACTGGTAACGACTATGCTACTGCCAGTTATGACTTCGAAAATCCGATCAACTTAGCCGAAGACGAAGGTGAAGATGATTGCGAAGTGCCTGGCGAGCTTGCAAGACTGTTACTCCAGGAAGAGAGGGCAATTCAACCACATGAAGAGCCGGTGGAAACGATAAATCTGGGTACTGAGGCAGACAGAAAGGAGGTTAAGATTGGTGCCAACCTAGAGCTCAGCGTGAAGCAACGGTTGACTCAGATGCTACATGATTATATGGAGATCTTTGCCTGGTCCTACGAAGACATGCCTGGGTTGGATACTGATATTGTGGTCCATCATCTGCCTACCAAGGAAGACTTCCCTTCGGTCAAGCAAAAGGTCCGCCGTATGCGTCCAGAGATGTCTGAGAAGATCAAAGCCGAGGTTATGAAACAGTTTGATGCCGGGTTCCTTGCAGTGACTTCTTACCCTCAGTGGGTTGCTAATGTGGTACCAGTACCAAAGAAAGATGGAAAGGTCATAATGTGTGTTGACTACAGGGATCTGAACAGGGCCAGCCCCAAGGATGACTTCCCCCTACCTCACATTGATGTCCTTGTTGACAATACTGCTCAGCACAAGGTGTTCTCGTTCATGGATGGTTTTTCAGGTTATAATCAAATCAAGATGGCTCCTGAAGACATGGAGAAAACTACCTTTGTTACTCAGTGGGGCACCTTCTGCTACAAGGTCATGCCTTTTGGACTGAAAAATGTTGGGGCAACCTACCAACGTGCCATGGTTGCTTTATTTCATGACATGATCCATCATGAGATAGAAGTTTATGTTGACGACATGATTTCAAGGTCCCAAACTGAGGAAGAACACCTTGATCATCTGCAAAAATTGTTTGACCGCCTGAAGTTGTACAAGCTGAGGTTGAACCCGAACAAGTGCACCTTCGGGGTTAGATCTGGGGAGTTGCTAGGCTTCATTGTAAGTGATAAGGGTATTCAAGTGGACCCTGCCAAGGTTAAAGCCATTCAAGAGATGCCAGTTCCTAAGACAGAGAAAGAGGTCAGAGGCTTTCTAGGACGCCTGAATTACATTGCCCGATTCATCTCGCATCTAACTGCTACTTGTGAACCAATCTTCAAGCTGCTGAAGAAAGATCAGGTAGTACGTTGGAATGATGAATGTCAGGCCGCTTTTGACAGAATCAAAGAGTATCTCCAAGAACCACCCATCCTTATGCCACCGGTTGAAGGGAGACCTCTGATACTATACCTGACAGTACTTGACAACTCAATGGGGTGTGTGCTGGGGCAGCATGACGAGTCTGGCCGAAAAAAGCATGCCATTTATTACCTTAGCAAAAAGTTTACCGACTGTGAGACCCGATACTCACTGCTTGAGAAAACTTGCTGCGCTTTGGTATGGGCTACTCGCCGGCTGAGACAGTATATGCTGACTCACACTACCTTGTTGATCTCAAAGATGGATCCTATAAAGTACATATTTGAAAAGCCTGCTCTGTCTGGGAGAATAGCAAGATGGCAAATGATCTTGACAGAATACGACATCCAGTACACGACCCAGAAAGCCATCAAGGGAAGTGTATTGGCAGACCACTTGGCACATCAGGAAGTAGACGACTATCAGTCAATGAACTTCGAGTTTCCAGACGAGAGCATCATGATAGTGACTGATTGTGAAGTACCTGACCGGATGAAGGACCTGAGGAAGGATCCCGATGGTCTATGCACTTTGATGGAGCCTCCAATGCTTTGGGTAACGGTATCGGCGCTGTGATCATATCTCCTCAAGGCACTCATACTCCACTCACTGCCCGGCTATGTTTCAACTGCACCAACAACATGGCAGAGTATGAGGCATGCATCATGGGTCTCCAAGCCGCGATTGACTTAAGGATCAAGTTTCTGAGTGTCTTCGGAGATTCCGCTCTCGTGATCAATCAGATCAAAGGGGAGTGGGATACGAAACATCCGAATCTTATTCCTTACAAAGAATGTGTGTTGACAATGATCCCCCACTTCACAGAGATAACTTTTGAACATTTCCCAAGAGAGGAGAATCAGTTAGCGGACGCGTTAGCTACGATGTCTTCCATGTTCAAAGTCAAATGGGACAATGAGGCACCCCAGGTCACTATCTGGAAACTGGACGAACCGGCATACCGTTGTGATCTCGAGACTGAATTGGTGACTGAGAAGCCTTGGTACCATGATGTGAAGAGATACTTGGAAGCTCAGGAATACCCTGAAGGTGCACCCGTCAATGACAAAAAGTTTCTAAGAAGGTTCGCAGTGAAATTCTTCCTCAGCAACGACATTCTGTATAAGCGAAACCATGATTCGACCCTACTGCGCTGTGTGGATAAAACTGAAGCAGAAAGGATCATGGAAGAGCTACATGAAGGGACCTTCGGAAAACATTCCAGTGGACACACTATGGCAAAGAAAATCCTTCGGGCAGGGTATTTCTGGTCCACCATGGAAGTCGACTGCTACCAACACTCTCGGACATGCCATAAATGCCAGATATATGCAGACAAGGTGCATGTTCCTCCAGTTCCTCTAAATGTTCTGACGGCGCCTTGGCCGTTTGCAATGTGGGGCATAGATATGATCGGTGAGATTAAACCTACAGCATCCAACGGGCATCGCTTCATTCTGGTGGCGATTGACTATTTCACGAAGTGGGTTGAAGCAGCTTCCTATGCTACAGTAACCAAGAATGTTGTGGCACGGTTCATTCGGCACAATCTGATTTGTCGATACGGTGTCCCTGAAAGAATCATTACAGACAACGGTACCAATCTTAATAACAAGATGATCACTGAGCTCTGCGAGCAGTTCAAGATACAGCACCACAACTCTTCTCCCTACCGGCCGAAGATGAATGGGGCTGTAGAAGCAGCGAATAAGAACATTAAAAAAATTGTGCAGAAGATGACAGTGACTTATAAAGATTGGCACGAGATGTTACCATTCGCTCTACATGGGTACCGTACCTCAGCCAGGACGTCAACCGGGGCAACTCCATTCTCCTTGGTCTACGGTATGGAGGCAGTCTTACCGATCTAAGTGCAGATACCTTCTCTCCGGATAATGAAGGATGCAGATCTGAGTGAAGATGATTGGATCCAGACACGACTTGATCAGTTAAACCTTATCGATGAAAAGAGACTTGCTGCCATTTGTCATGGTCAAACGTACCAAAAATGGATGATTAGGGCATTTAACAAAAAGGTCAGACCACAAGAATATCAAGTTGGGGATCTGGTAATCAAGCGAATCATCCTTCCTCATAGTGATCCAAGGGGCAAATGGACCCCTACGTATGAAGGGCCATTTGTGGTTAAACATGTGTTCTCAGGAGGAGCCATGATTCTAACCAACATGGATGGTGACGACCTTCCTCACCCCGCCAATGCAGACATAGTTAAAAGATACTACGCATGAAAAAAGACCCGCTAGGTTGACATACCTAGGCAAAAATTAGGGCTTCCCGGCGAACCAAAAGGGTTCGGGCAAAATGAAGGGATGAAATGAAAAAATTTGTACACCCGGCAAGTCGAAAACCTGAAAAGGCGGCTTGGGCAAAAATGGGTATCCCGGTGGACTGAAAACCCGAAAGGGCGGTCCAGGAAAAAGTTAGGGATGAAGCGTAATACTATGTCTCATTGGATCACTTCGCATCCAGAATCCGGTATCAACATCAAGTTCAGACGGCATCGATCAATCAGCTTCATCTTCAACTAAGGTCATCAAGTGATGAGACGCCCGAAGATATAAAGGCAATAGCAGAGTTGGAACCCAGTGGGATTATGCTATTCACACAGCTGTTTTATTTTCTTTTGTACAAATTTGTATAAACTCTTTTTTTCGGCGGCGTCCTTTTACTAGGACGTCAGCCTCTTGTACATAAACGCCTATTTTACAGGCAAATTCAAAAAAATCAATAAAAAGATCACTTTTCAGTTAAAATTGCCTTTTGTTTTTTCCTTTTTCTGTTTTGTTTTGCGAAGAACGTCCAAGGTTCAAATTGTGATATATGCATTGACAATAATTTGCTAACTCATAAATATTTGCATACGAAACAAAGGATCAATTACAGGTAACATTAGAAACGGGGGCAATAAAGAGTTGTCTAAGCGATCTAATTGTTCCGTCCACCAAGGTACCAAGGTGAGTTCGGCTGAAGAACATAACCAGTATATCTTGAATCCCCAGAGAGTGAGCCAGCAAGTCAATGCACTCTCTCCAAACAAAGTTACAGTCAACCTTAAGGGAAGTTGGGTATCCTCCAACAGATCTCAACATTCCCCAACGATATACAGATATTCTTAAACAAGCATCCCCAGCAGTCTTGACCTAAAGATTGTTCCCCGGCGGTATACCAAGCATTCAATGGAGTCACTTCCCCAATACAGTTCAAAGACCTCCCCAGGAGAATCCAATCCAGTTTCCCCAGGAAAGTTGGAATCCATCTCCCCAAGCAGTAAGCTCATCCCCTGTAGATTCTGGAAGCTTATCCCTCGCAGAGCATGAACGCGTCTCCCGGCTTTATTCAAAGGTTATTTCCCCACCAGGATATAACTGGTTTATCCTCAGCCAAAAGCCACGGAAAGATCGTCCCCGACGAAGTCTTCCTATCCCCAGCGAAGTCTATTAACACTTCCAACGTAACAATGGTATCCCCAGCGAAGTTACCATCAACATCTCAATAAGGTACCTCTCTCCCCACAGAGTATTGTTTCCCAGCAAGATCGTTAGAGTACTTTTCTCCCTGCAGAGGAATCCATTCACCAAGTTTATTCCCCAACGGAGTTATCTTCTCCTACCGGTATTCTTGCAACTATCATCCCCAGCGGAAACAACAAAGCATTGTTCTCCAACATCAGCCCAGGAGTGACTTCCCGGCACCCGTCAAGGATTTACTTTCCTAGACAAAAACATACATTCATAAACATCACATTTTCATACATTATAGCATGCATATACGCATCATATCTTACAAATCTCATTTATGTTGAGAACATCATCGCTTGATTCATATCATGCCTTGCATATGACTGACCTTTACCTTTCAGGAAAGATCCAGTTAAGTTCTCAATTATATTTCCAGACCTTGTCCGGTTCAGTTAAATCGACCCTAAGATTTTCCTGATTCTTATCCAGTCAAAGGCCTTCTCTGGTTCAGTCAGATCGACCCTAAGATCTCCCTGATTCTTATCCAGTTGAAGATTTCAAGACCTTGTCCGGTTCAGTTAAATCGACCCTAAGATTTTCCTGATTCTTATCCAGTCAAAGGCCTTCTCTTGTTCAGTCAGATCGACCCTAAGATCTCCCTATTTCTTATCCAGTTGAAGATATTCCAAGACCTTGTCCGGTTCAGTTTAATCGACCCTAAGATTTTCCTGATTCTTATCCAGTCAAAGGCCTTCTCTGATTCAGTCAGATCGACCCTAAGATCTCCCTGATTCTTATCCCAGTAGAAGACATCCAAGATTCTCTCAGCGTTACTGTTGAGGTTGAAGTCGCCCAAGATTCTCTCAGCGTTACTATTGAGGTTGAAGTCGCCCAAGATTTTACTCAGCGTTACTGTTGAGGTTGAAGTCGCCTATGATTCTCTCATCGTTACTGTTGAGGTTGAAGTCGCCTATGGTTCTCTCCCCGTTACTGTGGAGGTAGTAATCGCCCCAAGATTCTCTCAGTGTTCCTGTTGAGGTAGTAATCGTCCAAGGTTCTCTCAGCGTTCCTGTTGAGGTAGTAATCGTCCAAGGTTCTCTCACCGTCCCGTTGAGGTAGTAACCATCCCTGATTCGTTCATCACCGTTTGAAGCTCTAGATTCAATTCCTGTAACCAGTCAGGACGCATCTATACAAAGAGTTTGAATACCAACTCCTGTGACAGGCCAGGTACTCATTTTTTCTTTTTCAGGTACGCAAGTTCTCGCTAAGGAATCTCTTACGCGATCGACACCCAGATGGCATCTATAAGCCCATCCACCTATCCATCACCTCTCAGCATGGCATCTATAAGCCCATCATCCTATCCATTAATCTCCAAATGGCATCTATAAGCCCATTCCCACCATCACACTACTATGTGAGCGCAAATTTCTGGGCACTCTAGTGTTCAATCATCTTCCACCTTCAGATTATGAAAGGCACCTCAGCCAATCTGCATCCTCAGGTCTAAGAAGATTGAACAGGGGCAACTGTTGTACCCCAAAATTTGCCCTCCCATATTCTACAAGATTTGCAAAGAGCATGCTTCAAAATCTCCTCAAGGGTTGCACAGTTCAAGGGCCTCCTAACAGTCAAAAACTAGGGTTTTGGTTCTGGCAAAGAAATTGAAGTTTTCAAGGGTCCAATCAAGTCCCATATGCCTACAAATATGTTCAAGCATCCTCATGCCAAGTTTCAAGACTTACAGCACAAAGTTGCACAGTCAAAAACCCTAATTGCCCTACAGTCAACTGCAGGGGCAAAATGGTCATTTGACAATCAAAAGTTCAAATTTTTTGTCAACATCTTATTTTGAATCCACAAACATCATTTGATCAATGCTTGATCATGATTCTCAAGGTTTGGCTCAAAAAGTCCCAAGATGCAAAAGTTTCCATATTTGGACAGTTGAAAAAGTCAACTGTAACTTGACCAAAGCATAACTTCCACATGGATTATCAGAAAAATTCCATCCAAAGCTCATTTTGAAGAGAAAGACATTTCCTACAACTCCTCTTCACACTTCAAGTCCAAGAAATGCTCTCACAAAAAGTTATCAATTTCAACATTATAGGTCATTTTCAAAAGTCAACAAAAAGGGACTTTAAGTCAAAGACCGTAACTTGAGATTGGTAAGTCAAAATGACATGGGACCAAAGCCATTGGTTAGAGGACTTCAAGACCTTTCCAAAATGTCCAAGAACATGAGCAAAGCTTAAACATTGAGCAAGTTATGCCTTGTGGAAGTTGGGAAATTTTTGGATATTTTGAAAAGTCAACTTTGCTTCAAATGTCTTAAAAATGCTAATGGGCCTCTTTTTCTTCCAAGAATAATCATCCAAGGCATGTGCACGACCATTTGGCCCAAAGGGAAGTTTTTCATCATTTTTATTTATTTATTTGAATTTTTAATTGCTAATAATTCATTTAATTAATTAAAATATATGAAAAATACCAAACCTAAGTTTTTAAATCTTTTTATGCATGAAATACACTCAATATTTCGTGCATGATCAGATTTGGAAAGAATCAAGGCAATTGAACATGATTTGTATCAAATTTGCAGGAAAAAAGATTTGAAAAGATTATGCAAAATCACAAAATCAAAAGCATTGATTCCATGGATATTTGGCTTATTTTGTTGACCTAAAACACTCACACATATATATACATGATAACCCTAATGCCAAGAACATGAATGTTGCGCCCCATCTCAAGAATCAAACTTGCAATTTTATCAAAAAAGTCCAAAACTGAAAGTGGCCTTAGAGGACGATTCAGAGGCAAAGAACAATCTCAATAGCTTGTAAAAGTGTCAAGGAAACTTCCTGAATAGTTTTCCACATCCCTAACGCCCAGAATTGGTATATGGAATTCAAGATTTCTCACATTTTATCCATATTCGTATTTCAATTTTCAAGCATTTCCATTGCATTTTTTTGTGGATTCATACTAATTGATTGATTCTGAAACTAACCATATGATTTAATTGAGTTTTCATGCATTTTGTGAAGAATTACCATTGAAGCACCTTAGGGTTTCAGACCTGAAAAATTGGGGGTTTACTCCTATGGAAAAATTGGAACACGAGACTCAGACTATTAGAATCAAGACCTTTAGACAAATTCAATGATGGGGTCGCACCCAATTTCTGATTACAGACGAGCTAATCGCTATTTTTTCACACTGCATATAGTGGGGGTTTAAAACCCCCGCAATCTTGTTTGTTTTGTTTCAGGAAAAACATAAGCAACGAAGAAGAAGATCAGGTGTCAAGGCGTGATTGGTTTATTTGAATTTCGCGCTAAATCTGTCCATTAACTCACGTTTTGATTGATATTGTTTATTAGTTATATAATAATCAAAACGCGTTTACAGCTCCATTGGCAAGGCATTTGGTTGGTAATCTCTGTGACCTGGGTTCGAATCCCAGGTCCCCCCCCCCCTCTTCATATTATTTTTCTAAACGTACTTGCATGCAGCGCTCTCTCCTAATGATCACCATATGCTCATCAATTAAACGTGCCACACGTCCCACTGCATCCATCCTATGGCTAGGATTCAGAGTCTATGATGTGCTGCAGTCAACGCATACCCATGCTACCCTGGAAAGTCAACCAGGCCAAAGGCTATTGGGCCAAAAATGCTGGCCTTTACCTCCAGTTTGGGGACAGCACCCCCCATGGTTTGCTTCTTTTATTCCCTTTTTATCTTTTATATTTTATTTGTTTTAATTAATTTCTCTTTAATTCTTTAAACTAATTTATTTTCATAAAAATATAAAAAATAACAAAAAAATCAGAAAGTCATGAAAATCAAAATATATTTTATTTAACTAATATTTTTGTAAATAAATCTCATTAATTTAATTTAGCTTTTCAAATTTAGGTTTAATTCAAATATTTTTCTTAATAAATTAAAAAAAGTGTAGAATTAGGGTTTCAAGTATTTTTCCATTCTTTTTCTTTTTCTCTCACCATAATTAATTATTTAATATTATTTTTATAAATCAAATTGCATTAATTAATTAGGTTTAATTTTAGGTAATTTTCATATTTTCTTAATAAATTAAAAAATAGCTAGAATTAGGTTTAAACTTAATTTAATTCACATAAAAAAATCATAAATACTAAAAACCCTCAAAAATAATTTTTTTTTATTTTATTTTAATTAATTTGTTAATAATAATTTAATTTCATTAAAAAGGGTCCAACGCCCTCGCTTTCAATTTTAATTTAATTCGCGCATTTTATTTTATTTCTTATAATATTTATGTAATTCTCCCAAAGCCATGTAATTCGGACATTTTATATTTCTCGCACTTTATTTCTTTATTTTATTGTCAAATCGGGTCCTGGATTAAATTTGGCGATGTGGACCCGCGCCTTTGTAATAGTTTAGGAACTTTATATTTCTCGCAACTTTTTAACTGTTAATAATGGCATGCAAGAATGAAGGACTAAAATAAAAACAAAAAGCGTAGATCACCCATGACATGACAAAAGAAAAAAATATCTGAAAACGACACACAAGTCACACACCACCCCTAGGGTACGCCTCACTGTTGCCTTGCCTCGAAAGGTGATCGTCGAGTAGAGGATGTCTTAGTAAGTCCTCATGATCCGGGAACCTGGCATGAGGGTAGCTTCTAAGGTATCTTCCTATTGCTCTGGTGATCACCATGTCCCGAACCTTCGAATTGACCCGAACACCTCCAACGGTGGTGCTACCTACCTCTCGATGGTGGGATGGCACTACTTTAAAGGACATTTACACAGAAGAATTCCTTAGGGTAGGTAGACGACTCTAGATACTTGCTCTAAATTTCAAAACAAATTCAAAAAATACTTTTCACACCGACACCTTTTCAAAAAGCTTTCGAAAGCAACTTTTCAAACACTCTTGAGGACCGATACAAGAGTCGAACTGGAATTTTCAAAGAATCTTTTTTTAAAACCCACAATTGAAAAGCAAACAAACCATTTTGAAAACACAAATGAGCAAGTATCTAAGAGCCCATGGATAACCATGGATAGAAAGGGTGCTAACACCTTCCCTTTCTATAATCTACCTCCCGAACCGAGAGCAATCTCTATAAGGAATTTTTCTGTGCTTTTGTCCTTTCCATTTGGAGAAAATAAAAGACGGTGGCGACTCTTGCTTCCGCGAAATTTCGCGAACCAGCGTTAAACAGTCAGTTCCAGATCCACCGATCACAGTTATCCTACATTAATTCTCAATATCATTGTTAGGTGTGATGTTTCGTCATCTATTTCATTGATGTGTTACCATCTTTGCCATGATATCTTGTTATTTCTTAGCGGATGTTTCGCCATCGTGCATTTATTTGAAGCCGGTGTTTCTCCATCGCACATGTTTGTTATCCTACATTGTTTCTCAATATCATTGTTAGGTGTGATGTTTCATCATCCATTTCATTGATATGTTGCCATCTTTGCCATGATATCTTGTTATCTCATAGACGATGTTTCGCCATCGCGCATTTATTTGAAGCTGATGTTTCCCCCTCGCATCTGTTTCTTATCCTACTTTGATTCTCGATATCATTTTTAGGTGTGATGTTTTGTCATCCAATTTATTGATGTTTTGTTATCTCTGCCATGATATCTTTGTTACCTCTTAGCCGATGTTTCTCCATCCCACATTTGTTTGAAGTCGGTGTTTCGCCATCGCACATGTTTGATTATCTAACTCGGACTCTCAATGTCACTATTAGGTGTGTTATTTTACCATTTGATGTCTCGCCATCTTTGACACGTTACTTTGTTATTATTTTGTCGATGTTTTATCATCTCTTTTGTTTGATTGTTTTTATTTGATGTTTTGCCATCTTGACTGTTTTTGTTGTCTTAATTAAAAAACGCAAACCAACCAAAACACATAAGCCGAACTACGGTTGCTCTGATTCCTTAAAAGGGATACGTAGGCATTAGGGTAGGGCACAATCGAGCACAACTTTTATTTTCCCTACATTATTTTCTTTTTCTTTCGCATGCATTCCCTTTTCAGTTGTAAGCCATAGACATAGGATTTGACCACACCCATTAGATTAGACAACAAGAGTGGATACCATAGAGTACTACGAGCGTGCGGGGTGCTAACACCTTCCCCTCGCGTAACAGACTCCCTTACCCGATCTCTCGGTCGAAAGACCGTGATTTCTCCCTTTTCAGGTTTTCTCGATGTTTACCTTTCCCTTTCGGCGGGATAAAAGACGTTCGGTGGCGACTTCATTGATGTTTCATTAACATCCAGATGACAGGTTCCGGCCGCGTAGTTTCACCTGATCCCCTATTGCACGAAAAGGTGGTACGTAGGCACTAAAGGTTCACAACCACGGCGGGTGCAAAAAAATTATAAAATAAATATATTTCTTTTCTCACCTCCACCATCCATTTTTATACAACATTTTTTATAACCAAAATATACAGATTTTACAAAGAGGTTCTTGCGGAGTACCACAGAAGTTTAGGGTGCTAATACCTTCCCTTTGCATAACCAACCCCCTTACCTTGAATCTTTCCCCTTCTTTTTGGGTTATTCGCTCTTTTCCCATTCCTTTGGAAACGATAAAGCGCGGTGGCGATTTTTATTTTAATTTGTACAAAGTCTAGTCAATCCAATGGCTTAGTCTTAAACATTTCTACCGCTACAGAAAAATGGCGACTTCACTGGGGAAAGGTTGACCTCTTGCTGGTCCATCCCTAAGTGGGTTGAGCTTATCTTTGTTTATATTTGTATATGTGTTATTACTGTTTTTTGTGTTATATGTTATATATATATGTTTGTCTGGATTTTCCTAGTTTTCAGGGTACTTGGTGATTACTCATAAGTCCTATACCCGGACTTGGGCAAACTTTAAGATAGGACAGGCGGTATAGTCATGTTAACTTTGAGGGAGTAATCCCAAAAAAGGAGGCATGAGATCCCCCACTCAGTGGAGGCCCCTTTGATTGTAGTGTAGTTTACCGAGTAATCGGAAGACGTACTGCTTTCCACCTGGGAGCCTGCTGAAACTGAGGACCGTAGAATACCAAACCCATCTTGGCCTTTTAGGTGTAGTGCGGAAGCTACGACGGAGTAATCCGGAAATAGTTGTCACGTGATACTATGCTCAGACGAGTCTTTCTTGAGAATATTACTAATTACTGAGTTAATCGGGAAGTTGGTAATATCCGAAGGAAGGATGTAGACTCTGGGAACCTCTAGAACCTTGTTCGGCAGGTGACAACATTTAGACCAACACCTTATGGGTAGTACCTTTGACCTCATGCTCGTGATGCTGAACCTGTGAACCCTATATGTGTGATCTTGTGTGTGATTGTTGCATCATGTATCCATGCACTCATAAGTATCTTTTGAAGAAACCACATTTTAAGGGATTTAAAGGTTAACCATTTGTGAATATCTCAGGTACTTTCTAACCATGGATTCTGAAAGAGAAAGACCAGGAAATACAGTTTCAAGGATCCCAAGATAGATGAGTCTATCAGTCTAATTCCCTAGATCGAGTGTTCTGCAGATGTTCAGAAGAAGTATGGATCCATTATTCCTCTCATGAAGCTGAATATGAAGGAGGGTATGCTCTCGACCTTGATCCAGTTTTATGATCTGATGTATCATTGCTTTACTTTTCCCGACTATCAATTGATGCCCACACTGGAGGAGTATTCTTATCTATTGGATTTACATGTTATCGATCGTGTTCCTTTTACTGGTTTGGAGGGTGAGCCAAAACCACATGAGATTGCTGCTTTGATTCATCTGGGTAAATCTGAGGTGAAAGTCCATATGACTACTAAAGGAGGGATTAGAGGATTACCAGCTCATTTCTTATTGGAGAAATCTCGTTACTTTGCCAGGATGAAGAGTACAGTTGCTTTTGAGGCCATCTTTGCTCTACTTGCTTACGGGCTATTCTTATTTCCTAATATGGAAAAGTTTGTTGACATTAATGCTATCAGGATCTTCATGATTGGAAACCCAGTTCCTACATTGTTGGGTGATGCTTATTACTCTATTCATCTTCGGAATTCTTATCATGGGGGGATGATTATCTGTTGCACGCCTCTGTTGTACCAGTGGTTTATCTCTCATATGCCTCAGTCTGATGCTTTTTGGGATGTCAAGAAGGAACCCTGTTGGGCTCCTAAGATCATGGAACTTACTCACTCGGATATTGATTGGTATCATCAAGCTTACCAGGATATAGAGATTATTGACAGTTGTGGAAGTTTCCCCAATGTACCTCTTCTTGGTACAAAGGGGGGAATTAACTATAACCTTGTTCTTGCACGACGACAGCTTGATTATCCGATGAGGGATAAACCGAATAATATTCATTTGAGTAGTTTCTTTATGAAGGAATGAGAAGACCATAGGGAAGCTAGGAAGAAGATTACGAAGGCCTGGCGTCACATTCATAAGAAGAGTAAAAAGGATTTGGGACCTAGGGGTGATGTGTCTTTGGAGCCATATCTTCAGTGGGTCCGATTGAGAGTTATTCAGTTAAAGATGTCATATACCTGGGAGACACCCATGCCTGATCTATTTGTGAATACCACTCCTACCTTATTAGAGGATCTAGAAGAGCTGCAACTTGCTTTGGTTAGGATGCAATAGGAAAAGGATGCTTGGAAGAACAAGTTCCAAACTTTAGAGAGTTCCTGTAGATCAGACTTGAAGGAGAAAGACAACTTGATTGAGATCCTTGAGAGTCGAGCGGTAGAGTCTATAGAGAGGCAAGGGGATTTATTTTCTCCTAAGACTCAATCAGGTGCTGATTACTCACTTCCTGATTCAGATGATTGAAAGGAGGTTGCCATCAGACATGCGGAAGAAAACCAGAGGTGTAAAGCTCAGATTGCCAGGCTCATGGGGAAGCGCCAGCGTATAGAGTGATATCCATCAGTTCTATTTCTCAGGGTTTCAGATTTTATTTTCATCTTGTACTTGGGATCATTGAAACTTGTAATCCATTTTGAAGTTATATAATAAAATTTTCAGTATTTCAAATGTGTTATTACTCTGATATTTTCAATGTGTCTATAAATCTATAAATCCCTTGAGTTATTAAAATAACAAAGTAAAAATAATCATGTGCATTACATATCATGCATCATAGTGCACATTTTTCTTGCATTTGTTATGCATATCCTGGTGTCTTACCAAGCTTCTTTACTTTGTTCAACAAGCTGACTCATCACTACAACACTCAGGCTAATTTCAGAAAGAAGATGGACAATTTAGAATAAGAGAATCGCGAGCTGCGCAAGGAAGTTTCTGCTTTAAAGGCCGGCATGGCCAATTTGACTACTCTGATGCAAGCTGTGGTGGCTGCTCAGAATCAGCCACCGAGTGTTCAACCTCAACCAACAAGGGAAACTATTGAAGCTCCGACTGTTCCCATATCTGCTACTCCAACTGTTGTTCAGAATCACATTCCTCAAGGTTATCCATGGGGAATGCCAGAAAATTTTGCACCTGAAGGTTTCAATCTTGGTCCTCAAGATACTCCAGTTGTTTAGACTATTGTTACTCCTACACCTCATGTGGTGCATGTTGCTCCTGTTGCGCCTCCTTCGGTGAATATGGTCTCGCTTGTTAACGATGATGTGTGTCGTCCTTTCCCTCCACCGAGTGAAGACTTGGGTCTTTATGAAAGAATGGATGATTTTCAAGAGAAGTTTGACAAGATGTAGAGAGAGATGAAGGCCCTCAGGGGAAAAGAGCTATTCGGGTAGAATGTGAATGAGTTATGCTTGGTCCCGAATGTTAAGATACCTGCTAAGTTTAAGGTCTCGGAGTTTGAGAAGTACAAGGGAAACACTTGCCCTCGTGCTCATCTGGTGATGTACGTAAGGAGAATGTCTACCCATACTGATGATCAGTGTCTGTTGATTCACTTTTTTCAGGATAGTTTGAATGGAGCTGCGCTGAAGTGGTATATGAGTTTGGACAATGCCAATATCCATACTTTTAGTGATTTGGGAGAAGCATTCATCAAACAATACAAGTACAATGTGGACATGGCACCTGACCCTGATCAACTCAGGGCCATGTTTCAGAAAGACAGGGAATCGTTCAAAGAATATGCACAGAGATGGTGTGAGGTAGCCACCCTGGTGATTCCTCCCATGGAAGAGAAAGAGATGACTAAGATTTTCTTGAAGACGCTGGGTGATTTCTACTACGAGAGGATGGTAGAAAGTGCGCCAAGTAACTTTACTGAAATGATAGGAATGGGTATCCTCTTAGAAGAGGCTGTAAGAGAGGGTCGATTAATGAAGAGTGAAGGATATGGAGGTGCGAAGAAGTCATCTTATGGGTTTACCAAGAAGAAAGAAGGAGATGCAAATGTTGTTATACAAGAGAGGAGGGTAAATACTCCTAGAAGGAGTTATCAGCGTCATCAGCAAGTCGCCTCAGTTACTCCCGTTATGAGTGCCGCTCCAACTACCGTTGCTTATCAGAGACTGTCCCAGCAGGGGAATCAAGGGTATAATCAGAGAAGGGAGAGTTATGACCCTATTCCTATGAGCTATACAGAATTACTACCGGCATTGATTCAGAAGAAGTTGGTTCAGACCCGACCACCTCCCGCCGTACCATCACCATTGCCTTGGTATTACAAGGCAGACCAAACATGTACTTTTCATCAGGGAGCACCAGGGCATAATGTTGAGAATTGTTATCCTTTGAAGACTGAGGTACAAAAATTTATGAAGTCTGGTGTTCTATCTTTCAAGGACGTGAGACCTAATGTGAAATATAATCCTCTATCCAAGCATGGGGGAGTAAATGTTGTGAATATGGTGTCCGGTTTTCCAGGCGACTTCCGGATTTTTGATATTAATCTGGTTAGAGAAGATTTGGTGAAAATGAATACGAACCTCTATGAACTTAGTTACTATACGCATGACCATGCCGGTTGTGATATTTGCAGTACAGACATACAGGGTTGCGATAAGATAAAGGCTGATTTACAGGAGATGATGGATGAGGGCCTCATCCACATAATCAGGCCTAGGGCATGTAGAAGATTTATTGAAGTTGTTTTATCATTTGAGGAAGTATCGTCTCCACTTGAATCCAAATAAATGCACCTTCAGTGTTCGATCAGGGAAATTGTTGGATTTCATTGTTAGCCAGAAAGAAATTGAAGTTGACCCTGATAAGGTCATAGCAATTCAAGATATGCCAGCGCCAAGAACTGAAAAGGAAGTCAGATACTTCCTCGGGAGTTTGAATTATATTTCCAGATTCATTTCCCACATGACTTCAAAATGTGAACCGATCTTTAAGTTGTTAAAGAAAGATCAAGGTTGTGCATGGACGGATGATTGCCAAAGGGAATTTGGAAGTATTAAAGAATATCTGCTTGAACCACCTATCTTGCTCCCTCCTGTAGAAGGAAGACCATTGATTATGTATTTGACAATGGTAGATAAATCCATGGGTTGTATTCTTGAACAACAGGATGAAACAGGGAATAAGGAATTCGCCATTTATTATCTCAGCAAAAAATTCACTGATTGTGAGTCGCGGTATTCCATGCTGGAAAAAACATGTTGTGCGTTGGCCTGGGCGGCAAAGCGTTTACGGAAGTATATGTTGAATCACACTACTTGGTTGATCTCCAAAATGGATTCAATCAAGTACATTTTTGAAAAGCATGCTCTTACTGGGAGAATTGTCTGCTGGAAGATGTTGTTATCTGAATATGATATTGAATACCACACTCAAAAAGCTATCAAAAGCAGTGTGTTGGCAGATTATCTTGCTCACCAACCAGTGGAGGATCACCAGTCTGTAGAATATGAATTGCTCAGTGAGGATGTGATGTTCCTGAAAGTGAAAGATTGTGATGAATCATTGCCTGAGGAAGGTCCTGACCCAGAATCTCGTTGGAGTATGATATTTGATGGAGTTGTGAATGCTTATGGTAAAGGAATTGGTGTTGTTATTGTCACTCCTCATGGATCGCACATTCCTTTTACTGTAAGGTTAACATTTGACTGTACTAATAATATGGCAGAATACGAGGCTTGCATCATGGGTCTCGAAGAAGCTATTGATCTCAGAGTTAAAATTCTAGATGTGTATGGTAATTCAGCTTTGGTAATAAATCAGATTAAAGGAGAATGGGATACTCGTCACCCCGACTTGATCCGTTACAAAGATTATGCTAGAAGATTGTTACCCTTCTTTAATAAAGTTAAATTCCATCAGATTCTTAGAGATGAAAATCAAATGGCGGATGCTCTGGCAACTCTGGCTTCTATCTACCAAGTGAATACTTGGAATGATATACCACGAATTATGGTTCGACGTTTGGATAGGCCCACTCATGTGTTTACAACAGAGGAGGTAGAAGATGAAAAACCTTGGTATTATGATATCAAGCATTTTCTTCAGACTCAAGAATACCCGATTGGTGCGTCGAAGAAAGATAGAAAGACATTGAGAAGATTGGCAGGCAGTTTCTTCCTCAGTGAAAATGTGTTGTACAAGAGAAATTATGACATGGTCTTGCTCAGATGCATGGATAGACATGAAGCAGACATGTTGAGGCATGAGATTCATACAGGTTCATTTGGCACTCATGCCAATGGACATTCGATGGCTAAAAAGATGCTAAGGGTAGGTTATTATTGGCTGACGATGGAGTCTGACTGTTACAAATTTGCAAAGAAGTTCCATAAATGCCAGATTTATGAAGACAAGGTCCATGTGCCTCTGACACTTCTCAATGTGATTTCCTCCCCGTGGCCTTTCTCTATGTGGGGTATTGACATGATTGGGATGATAGAACCCAAAGCTTCGAATGGACACCATTTTATCTTGGTAGCAATTGATTACTTCACCAAGTCGGTGGAGGCTGCTTCATATGCCATTGTTACTAAGAAGGTGGTTGTGCGCTTCATTAAGAATAACCTTATATGTCGATATGGTGTGCCGAGCAGAATCATCACTGATAATGGGTCGAATTTGAACAACAAGATGATGACAGAACTGTGTGAAGAATTCAAGATAGTCCATCACAATTCATCTCCATACAGGCCAAAGATGAATGGGGTTGTTGAAGCTTCTAATAAGAATATCAAGAGAATTATCCATAAAATGGTTGTTACTTATAAGGATTGGCATGAAATGCTTCCTTTTTCTCTGCATGGATATCGAACATATGTCCGCACTTCAACAGGAGCAACCCCGTTCTCCCTGGTGTATGGAATGGAAGTTGTACTCCCTGTCGAGGTTGAGATTCCCTCTTTGCGTGTGATAATGGAAAAAAAATTAATAGAATCTGAATGGGTCCAGAACAGGTTTGACCAATTGAATTTGATTGAGCAGAAGAGGATGACAGCTTTATGTCATGGACAGTTATATCATAAAAGAATGAAGAAAGCTTTTGATAAAAAGGTTAAACCTCATGAATTCAGAGAAGGAGACCTCGTGCTCAGGAAGATCATGTCTTTCAACGCTGATTCTAGGGGCAAGTGGACTCCCAATTTTGAAGGCCCATGTGTTATTAAGAAAGCCTTCTTTGGCGGTGCATTAATTCTTGAAACTATGGATGGTGAGGAGTTCCCACGTCCCATGAATGCTGACGCAGTCAAGAAATACTTTGCCTAAAGAAATAAAAGAACAACTCTCTAAGTTGAAAACCCGAAAGGGCGGCGTAGGAAAAAAGGAGCGTCTTGGTAGGCCAAAAACTCGAAAGGACAGTTTAGGCAAAAATTAGAGACATAAACAGAATAAATTTCTCGCTAAGTTAAAAACCCGTAAGGGTAGCTTAGGCAAAAGTTAGGGACTTTCTTGGCAAGTAACTACGTCAAACAAGACTTGATCGTTGAAGCAACAATCTTCTTGGATTCTCACCATACTTCAACAGAAGCTGCTGCTCAGGATTTCAAAAGTTGTTAGAAGGGATAGTGGTCATTGTATCTCAATGTACCTTTTCCATTATATATTACCATTTTTCAAACTTTGTAATCATCTATGGAGTCTCTCCATTCGCAGACTACCATTCTATTAATGAAATTTTAGCTTTTACCCAATTCTTTGTATTTCTTATTTTATTTAGCTTGCCAAGACTCCATTTATTATTGATAATAACTTTCAAAGTAAAATGATTAAATAACAAAATTTATTTTTCAAAAAAGAATTTACAATCTTCTTTTACTTTGGGATTTGTGATGAAACAATGACAACAAAAATGGTGATCCCAGGAATGGATAAACTCTAGTTGTTTTGAGAAGTTTTTGTTCCCCTCAGGAAGGTTTACTCAGGATGATTCGTCGTATTGGGTTCGTGATTCCCGTATCCTCAGTCAAGTTTGGATTCATTTCTCCTCTTTTCTGAGTTTTCATGATGTGAAGTTTCAATCCGCATTTTTCTCCAGTAATGTTTTCATTTGGCCTAATAGAAGTTCTTTTTCCAGAGAAGTTGGTATCATAACCACTCTTGAAGAACGCGAGTCCCTGGTTTCTCTAGTGAAGGACGTATTATGGTTTTCCCTTTGTGGATGTGGTGTTAACCTCTCCAATGCAGTAAGCCTGAATTCCCCAGTGAATTTTTTGATGTTTTGGTGTCAGTCTGCTTTACTTGAGTCTGGTTTTGCAATCTCCAGTAGGAATGTTACTTTTAAAAACACTTGTTTCCCCGGTGAAGCCTGAAGAAGGATGTTCTATCCTTGTATTTGTACTATTCTGTCACTTTGTTTTGCTTACTTCCAGATTATGTTGCTCCCCGGTAAAGCTAAAGCAACCAGTAGGTTTTGTTTCCTTAGTTGGTTTACTTTTTCTTGGAATGATCATCTTGGATGAAGTTTAGCCTAGTGTTGTTAGTGCCCGAGGTGGTTTTTCCTGGTTACTCCCAGTGTTGTATATCTGTTTTGTCAGCATACGCACGATAACACTCATACATCCATACATACATCATGCATAGCTAAAATTGGCAAATCATTGTTCATTGGCATTTGTTAATATTTTTGTTGACATATCTCCCTGTTTTACAGAGTTACGTTGTCCTCTCTTCAATAGAGTGTTGGCCTTAACCATAAAGCGTATATTCTTTCAATTTCCCCACTGAGTTGTCCCTCGTGTAAGATTTTTGCTTTAGCCTTCCTGTACATCTCCTTGTTTGGATGGGTTTGGTTTTCCCTCTTGAGTTTATTTCTCAAAGGATGTATTTTGGATGACTGTTTCATTCCAGTTTATTTCTGGTTTGAATCTGTGGTTCCACGACAATATTATTTACTTTGGATTTCTGAAAACTTCGAGTTTTGGTTTGTGCATTTATTTTGCACGAGAAGACTTTATCTCCTCAGCAGAAATATCCTGGAATTTCCCCTAGGAAGTCATATTTCTTTCCCCAGTAAGTCATATTTCTTTCCCCAGAAAGTCATTTCTTTTTACCATCTTCCATGACAACAAGTAGCAGGTCTCTTTATTTGAGCAACTTGTGCTTCCCTGTAAAATTCGATGTAACTTTTTTTTGCTATCTCCTCTATGAGTGAATAGTTTTCAGTTTGTCGTCAAATTATGCCAATGGATGGCAAAAATTTCAATATCATAGAAACATCTCGTTGTGAAATCTTTGCAAGTGGAAGTCTATTTATTTGAGACAACTTATATATTATCCTTTCCAGGCGGAGTGCCTTGGTTAAAGAAGAAGTTGAAACTCGTTCTAGGTGAAATGCCAGAATATTGGGAAAAGTTGTTATCTTTTTGCTACCCTTAGTGAATGTTGGTAGTTCATCGTCAGTGAACGGCGGTGCTATGATATATTCTCTTTCTACCTTCAGTGAAAGTTGGTAGGACATTGGCAGTAAACGTCGATGTTTGTTATCTTTTTGCTACCCTCAGTGAACGTTGGTAGTTCATCGTCAGTGAACGGCAGTACTATGATATATTCTCTTTCTACCTTCAGTGAAAGTTGGTAGGACATCGGTAGTGAACGTCGATGTTTGTTATCTTTTTGCTACCCTCAGTGAACTTTGGTAGTTCATCGTCAGTGAACGGTGGTGCTATGATATATTCTCTTTCTACCTTCAGTGAATTTTGGTAGGACATCGGCAGTGAACGTCTATGTTTGTTATCTTTTTGCTACCCTCAGTGAACGTTGGTAGTTCATTGTCAGTGAACAGCGATGCTATGATATATTCTCTTTTTACCTTCAATGAAAATTGGTAGATCACCATCAATGAAACTTGGTGTTTGTTATCTTTTTGCTACCCTCAGTGAACATTGGTAGTTCATCGTCAATGAACGACGATGTTATGATATTTATTTTTTCTCTACCTTCAGTAAAAGTTGGTAGGACATCGGCAGTGAACGTCGATGTTTGTTATCTCTTTGCTACCCTCAGTGAATGTTGGTAGTTCACTGTCAGTGAACGACAGTGTTATGATATTTCTATTCTCTTTCTACCTTCAGTGAAAGTTGGAAGGACACCGGTAGTGAACGTCGGTGATGTTTTAATTTTCCCTCTACCTTCAGTGAACATCGGTAGCTTAGCCTTCCGTAGAAGTTGGTGTATCCTTTGACCATTCTACCATCCTATTTGATTCAGGTCTTTTGATCCACCAGTGATTTATTTTCCTGGTTGGGTCGCTCTCTTGTTTCTTTATTATTGTTACATCCCCAGTGGTGTTTTGCGTCTCTTTGGTCTTGTTCATATGCATTCATGATCATAAACATTTGCATGGCATCTTAGGGCCAAAAATAGGGGTTGTTTTATATTTAAGTATCTTTGATCGTGTCGACATGAAGATTTTTAACCTTCGTATCTCCGGATAGAAGAAACTTAAATAAGGGTAGTTGTTGTACCCTAATTTTTTCCCCTAAGATCCCTTCATCATACCATGTTGATTCATTCACAACAAGATCACATTAGGATTCTTGGTTCCCCTCCCTATATTTAGCTTTGCCTTTTGAGGAATCACCAAGCACCTTAACTTGTTTTATTTTGTGATCATGAATATTTTTCTGTCTTGATTTCTTCTCTTAATTAATAAAATTCAATGTTGGTTTGTCTTGCTTGTTATCCATGTAGGTAAAGGCAATGAGATTCAATAAGTTACCCCATGGGTTCATGAGTTTATTTCCATGCCCTAGTCAATAAAGCTTGAGAAGTTCAAACCTCACCATTGGATTTGTTCTGGAAGAAATGGCAAGGAAAGGTTATTTTGGTTCACCACATTTCAAGGTTATCAAATTTGGTTCAAAAGTACAAGGGGTTGATTGAAGAAGTTGTCATGTTTGGATAAGGCTTTGTTCCCATTGGTCACAAGTGCATATTTCTCTCAATTTTCAAGATATGGAAGTGGTTTTGGTGGATATGAATTATAATTATCATCCTCAATAACTTCTATTTAGAAATCATTTGTGTTGATACAAGAAGTTTGTTCAAAATTGTCAAAGATCCTCAAAGCATTCTCTTGATCTAAGGAGCTAGGGTTTTGAACTTCAAGGAAATGTATCTTGCTCATCTTTTGGTATTTTTGAGTGATTCCAAAGACATCCTTATCTTCAAAGGGTTATCAACAAATCACTTCAAAAGTAGGAGTTTTCATGAGGAAGAGACTTAATAAGGAAGAAAGATTACAAGTCCTCCAGATGAATCCCCAATTTTTCATGTGTGACTTCAAATGATCATAACTTGGTCAACTTTTATCACCTTGAGCCCATTATTTTTCCATAATGATATTGAAGAGGTTAAATTTATGACTTCTTTTATGTGCAAAGTGAGAAAATGGATGGAAATTCCTTAAGGATACAAAAGATTATAGGTCATTTCATGATTTTTTGCCAACTTCAACAATTCATAACTCTCTCAACTTTTGGAGATTTTTAATGGTTCAAGTTTCAAAATGTCATTCAAGAGATCTACTTCATGCCATCTTTTTTGGTTAAGAGAAAATTCCAAGTGGAAGGCCATGTTTGGATGCAAGACATTATAGGTCATTTTTGAAGAAGAACTTGAAATATTTCTAAGTATGGAAAGTCAACTATTTTTCTCCAACTTTGACTCAACACAACTTTCAGCTCAAGCATCCATTTAACTCCATTCTTTTTCCATTTAAAAGCTTGTAACTTCATCTTTCTAAAGCATCAAGAATCATGTCCTAAGACCCCTTGAACTGAGAATGCCATTGGTCAGAAGTTGGAAAATTGAAACTGAATTTTTCACCAAGTCAGAAGTTTGAAATCCTTGATTTGGCTTCTAAACACACTGATTCTGCGCGTTTTTGCTTCTAAACATGTTTAGTGAACTTCCATAAGTGATTAGCATAGCAAAACGCGTGTTTTGGATAAGTTTTGAACAAGTTTGAAGTCACACTTTTCTTGTTTGCAACTTCACACGATTTCCCTCCAAACTTCATCATTTCACACGCTTGAACATTCCATTTGATTCCCTATAAATAGAGAGTCATTCCCCATTCATTTTCTCAAGCTTGGATAGCCAGAATCACCCTGGCAAACTTCTTCCACAACTCAAAATTCAGTAACTTCAAAATCCTTTCTCAAGCCTTTTTTTAATCCATTTTTTCCATCAATTCACCTTCCTTGATCTTCCCTGAAGCTAACCATATAATTACATTCAAGAATCGTGCCCTATACTGCTCCATAGAAGTCCAATTTCAGAGCTCTGCAACTCAACTTCAATAGGTAGATTCCTTCATCAATTCTTCAAAAAGTATGGTATCATTGTGATGCTCTCATTGCCCTGGTTCTAGTCGCAACACTTACTTCTTACTAGAAACACGTTTTGACCATGAAATTTCAAATCCCTTTTCAAAACATTCTTTCCAAATTGCTTGAGCTACAGTTTAAATAAATTTGGCGCGAGGGTGTAGTTGTCTTCGTCTTGAAGAGACGAAGTGAATGGCATAGGTCTAAGCTTATGATTTTATAGTTTGAGAGACTTGTAAATCATGTTGGCTGGAGGTTGGAGATCACCTACGTGTCATCTTCCAACCAATGATGGCACACCACTTGTTATTTTTGAAAATATGATTTATATTTGATTCTGTACTTTATTCACTAATGACCATGATATGCACAGCGCGCCAGATCCCTTGGATTTGATTACTAACGCGTTTTGACTCTCATCCAATGGTCCACATATTCTTACTTTTATTTTCTTTTCTGATTTTTATATTTTAATTGTTTTAAATTTCAAAAAATCATAGAAAATTCATTTTTTTGTCCAAAAAATCTGAAAAAATTATGAAAAAATAATTTGATTATTCTCTTTCTGATTTTTATTTTTTCACAATTTAATTTTTTGTTTTGGTATTTTTTATAAATTTACACTTTATTTGAATTGTTTTAAATGTTTAAAAATGCTTTTATACATTTTTAAATTCTGAAAAAATTATGGAATGATCCAATGATGTTGTGACAAATATTGGTGACCTCATTTATTTTTTATTTCTGACTTTGTTATTTTTTATCATTTTTTGTTTATTTTATCCATTTCTTTTAATTTTAAAAATAGTTTCTGACTTTAAAAAATTACCAAAAATTTTGTAAATTTATTTGAGCCCTTTTCTGATTTTTCTATGGTCTTACGTTTTATTTCTTGAATAATTTGAACATGGTTGATATTTTTCTCTTTTATTTCTATTTTTTAAACATTATTTTTAAAACTTTTTGTATATATTAAAATGTAATATTATTTTGTGACTATTTTCTGGATGATCTTGGGTTAAATTTTGGATCCATGGTGTTGAGTTTAACTCCACAAAAATGGATGAATGATTTTAATAATAGTTTGATTAAATTTAATTCAAAAGCGGTTTACATATTCTCTCTCACCACTCTTCATCTCATTCGCTTCTTACTGCACTAAATGTTGTTGGAGCATGATCTCTATATCATGTCTCAAAACAAATGGTGCATAGATTGCTATTGACCGGCCTCAAAATAGGTGCGACTTCTACATAAGTCTACTTACGATTGCTTAACATAGCGCTAAATTTTGTCCCGATTCAAATAAATGATCATTTGTGGCTCAAACTTATGTTTGCAAGCCCAAGTATGTTAATTTGATCTCTTTGATCCAATAACCTTGAGATTCATTATGTGGAGGCTTTGGTTCTACAAATCCTCTAATGAATCTACAACACCTTTGGTCAATGCGGATCACTTAAACATCGTTGATCATTAAATGGCACTTGTGGGAATTCCAAATGGATGATATACTTGACAAAAAGTAAATGCAACTTGTTGTGTGGAGGCTTTGGTTCTACCAATCCTCTAATAAGTTCCAAATGTAAGTTTCAAGATGGTCATCCAACTAACCACTAATTGTTTACTTGTTTTACTTTATGCTTTTATTTTTTATTCTTTATGTACCATTTACTTTTAGCATTTACATTTCATGCCATTTTCATCTTTTCTCATTTGAGCATTTACTTTCTTGTCATTTTTACTTTGCTCACTTAAGCTTTTCTTTTCCTTTTTAAGATACTTAATAATCAACATAAACCATAAAAATCTTTAAAGTTACTTGGACTATTTGGTTACTATCCTTGGCATTATGGAGCATGGGACTTTTCTTGGACCTAGGATTAGAAACCTTGGCTTATCTTGGAGACCTTGTGATCTTATCTGATTATTTTGTCTGGAGCTCTTGAGGTTTACCTCAAGACATTGGGTTGCTTGTTTGTTTTTGTGTGCAGGTTATTGTGATTACACCATTTGTTTGTAATCTGGAATTCACACGTATACATTTGAAGTTTGGTTTTCTCAAGAGGTCTAGTATTTTTTTGCTTGATTGGTTTCAATCCAAGGAATGAGAATTCTATCTTGGCTCATAATGTCAAGTATTGGCTTCTTGTTGGTTAGATGGTTCTTATCCCAAGCTTTTACCTTATGCATTAGATAGCCTCTTCTTCTTCTCCCCTCTTCTTTAATTTCAAAAATTATCTCCCTCCTTTTGAAAACTCTAATTGTTTTAAACTTGAACCACTTTCATAATAAACTTGGACTTAGGTCCATGCATTTTAAAACATTTTCATAAATAAACCCTAATCGACTTAATAATACTTTGACATTTTTTTTGTGAGAAGACTAAAAGTCAATCAATCTCATTTCAAACCATTTTTTCCACTTTGGCTTTTATCTTTAAATTTTTCTCAAAAGAAGATTGAACTCTTGTCAATCCTTGTAGTGATGCAAACAACTATACTTCTACAATATGTAGTGAAGAGAGATATTTTCCACTTGGGTGTTGAGTGAGGCATTGTTATCCTCCACTTTGAGATGATGCAAATTCTCCTTTCTCATGATTGTGGGTAGTAGGTATGTTTTCCACACGGACAATGACGATGATGTTTTATCTCATAAAATTAACCAATACATGCATGTTTTAAATTTTAAAAGAGGAACTATGTGTACCCTGATCCCCTATTGCACGAAAAGGTGGTACGTAGGCACTAAAGGTTCGCAACTGCGGCGGGTGCAAAAAAAATATAAAATAAATATATTTCTTTTCTCACCTCCACCATTCATTTTTATACAACATTTTTTATCACCAAAATATATAGATTTTACAAAGAGGTTCCTGCGGAGTACCGTAGATGTTTAGGGTGCTAATACCTTCCCTTTGTATAACCAACCCCCTTACCTTGAATCTTTCCCCTTCTTTTTGGGTTATTCGCTCTTTTCCCATTCCTTTGGAAATAATAAAGCGCGGTGGAGATTTTTATTTTGATTTGTACAAAGTCTAGTCAATACAATGGCTTAGTCTTAAACATTTCTACCGCTACAGATACTTTAGCAAAAGACCCTCGATCAAATCATCATTATCCCTTTCGAACAAAGATCATAATCCCTTGATGACCCTTCGAGTTTCCTACAAAATGATCTAGTCCCAACGAGTAAATGGTGATTGTCCCTCTGATACAATTGCTATAGTATCCTTACATGTTGTCTTCGATGACCATACGATGACCCTACGCATGTCCCATCACATCCAATAGATGGGGCTACCTACCAACTAATGGTATGGATGGCACTATCTCTAAAGGAGAAGGAAAATAATAAGAAAGACTTTAGTGGGTAAGAAACTCCTAAATGCTTACTCACAACTTTTCTCAAAACATTTTTTCACACATCACTTTCAAACAAATATTTTCAAAACACTTTGTACGCATTCTTGAAGACTGATACAAGAATCATTACAAAGTCAGCCTTACATTAGCGATTTTAAAACATTTTCAAATAAATCACACACACACACACACACAAAGAAAGTGTTCAAAAGGGAGCTAAGCAATTAAGAGCCCGTAGATAACTACAAATGAAAAGGGTTCTAACACCTTCCGTTTTCATAACTTACCCCCCGAACTCAAAATCTATCAAAGGTCTTTCCTGTTCTTGTGACCTTTCCTAAATATTGGACAAAAGACAAGTCGGTGGAGACTCTTGCTATCCACACATTTGGATAAAACCAAAAAATTCAGTTCGCCCATTGTATTACAATTGGCATCACCGCCACATTACAGGCCAGCCTTTCTCTTGTATTAGCCTTATTTTCTATGTTACAAGTCCAATCTCTGTCTTCTCACCAGAAAACCAGAAAAATTCTTTCCCTAGAAGATATCACAAAAATAAATAAACACTCGCACTTTCTCTCAGAACACATTTTTGGCATTGGTATTTAATCATCTTCTACCTTGAACATCCAAAAGGCATGTGCAAATCGTACTTTCAGGCTTAAGACAATTAAATAGGGGCAGTTGTAATACCCCAAATTTATCCTACCCTTTCATGAAATCATATGGCTCATGCATCTCATTCTCACCATTGTATATACCTCCCATTAGGTCATCTAACATATCATGCATCATTAATCAATCAAATGGGCATGGGATCAAGGGTATTGAAAAATTAAGGGTTCTTTATGGCTTTGAGGCTCTTATCTCCATTTAAGAGATTCAAGTTATTTCTTCAACAATCATGGTTAAATATAGGGTTTTGATTCATGGTTATTATGGACTTATATCTTATACGGCTACAAGGGTATCTTCCCCCAAGTTCATCAAGAGACACAGTCATTTGTATCGAAGTTACTTCAAGAACTAAGTGCATTAAGATTGTGAATGCTAGGATTTCATCAAGGAATCAGATAAAGATATTTTAAGCTAGATCTTGGTTTCTTATCAATATCTCAGTGTCATTTCTTCACCAAAGTGCATCACAAAAGGATTAAGGTTCTTATCCATGGAATTTGAATGTGTTAATTCATCAATTGAGCTTCATTGGACTCACATGTTATGCTATCTTATTCATTATTATTCCCATGTCTCAAGTTCCATATTCATTTTAAAAGTTCTTTATTCATTTTCAAAGGATTCCTCAAGGCATGGTCATCGTGTTATAGGATATGATTTATGGATTCAAGACATCAACATTATTCATTCAATTGATTGTTTCTTATAATGCAAGTTAATGTGGATTTAAGATTTGAAATTGTGGTTTCTTTGAGAAGTGAGAATTGATTTGAATTAATTCTTTGGAAGTATTCATTCAAGCTTTTAAATATGTTCAAAGTTAATTAATTGGATCAATGTTGTTAAGATGAAAACGTGTTAAGATTGGTCATATGGATTTCTTGAAAGAAAAGGCACATGTTATAAGGAAAAGGAATCAAAGTTACGAAGGAGTTCATTAAATTCACGGCCATGCCTTTCTTTCATTCACATCTAGCCATATTCCATATATTCACTCAAGTTCCAAGCCATATTTCAAACATCAATCAAGGTTCATTAAATCTTATTCAAATTCTTTCAAAAGTCATACAAGTTATAACCCATTTTGCTTTACGCTTTTGAATAGTTATGTGAAGGAAATAAATTACTAGACATGTTCTAAAATTAAAGTCAATGAACCTGACCCTAATCCTAAGTATCCCTCTAAAAATTGTGCCATGACAAGGTCTCAAAGTAGCAAAGTTGGTTCAATTTCTTCATACCCCGAATGCATTTGTTTCCATCTTTAAACTCTTTGCTCAAATTCCAAGTTCACCATGCCTTTTCCTTCAAGCCATGACGCTTAGCTCACGATTCACAAACTCGCAACCAAACTGAGAAGGTATTTCATACTTGTACATGACCTTCATAAACCAAGTTCGCCTTAAGAAAATCCAAGCCGAAGAAGTTATTCACATGAACTGGTTCACAATAAAAAAATAATTTAACCTACATCCAAAACTATCAAAATTAAACCAGTCAGACTTGCTTTAATCCATACCTATCCAACATTAAACTTGTCCATACATCAGAGCCAATATCGGACTTGCTTAAATTTAAAGAATCAATCAAAAGAAATTGATTCTTGCACATTTCATAAACAAAATCTTGTCTCAGCCACAATACAAATAGCCCGCAGAATAAAATCAACAACTTGTGAAAATAATAGGAAAAAAGAACAGAGGATTAAGTTAGAAATTAAACAAAACATTCTAACAGAAAAAAATAAATAACAACTAAATGTCCTAACCGATTTTGACAGCTCAGCAATAACTAACATAACTCTTGCTGATATAACAATTTTCTAACAAATATAACTGACAGATTTCTAACCCTCTAACTAATTCTAACAAACTTCCTAACTATTTTTGAACCGACTTCCTAATAGATAAAACAGACTCAGAAGGGGAGGGATTAAAAAACCAGAAAAAAAACTCACCGAAAAATATGTAACAAACTTCTCTTGAGATTCTTCAATCTCTCTGCGTAAGCTTTATCTAGATTTTCTCTGCAACAAATCTCTCTATCTCTGCAACTTCCATCATTTCTCTCTCTCTACAAATCACAATTAACCTTCCTTCTCTTCTGCACCTTACACCTTCATCATCTTCTTCTCATTGCAACACCTTCATCACCAATCCTCACTCTCCCTAAACCAATTCTTCACATCATTGCTCTTCATCTTCATCATCGTGTCTCTACGTTCACCATCAGCAATACATTTACCTTCACATCGTCTTTGCACACAACTCAGAAATCAATCAAAATTAGAAGAAGAAGAAGAAGGAAGCATTGCAAGAAAATGAAAGAATCAAATATTTTGTACCTCAAATACAATTCGACATCTCTGGTTTTCTTTCCTGTTCGTCGCTGTAAAAAACACATCGGACGATCTTCGATCGGTAGGCTCTCTACTCTAGAGTGATACTATCTTTTACTAGTTTTGGCTAGCTATCATTTTCTTCACATTCATTTCTTCCTCGAATTCTCATCGCCGTTGCTGGATCGTGAATCCCTAAGTTATAGTTCTGATCGAAGCTTCGATTGAAGCCTTTGCACTGGTCTAACATTAATTCAAATGGAGACGGAGGCTTGAGGACGAGATGAGCAAAACCTGAAGCACGACAGAGTGGATTAGGACGAGGTCGTGAGGTTGATGGAGATGAGGACGATATAAATGGAGGCGATGCAGTGCGATGAAGACGATGGTTGTAGCGGCAATGTTTTAGATCAAAGAGGGAGGAGGAAGATAATGTCATCATTCTTTGAAAGAAAAGAGAGGAAAAGTTCATTTTGCGTTTATCGCGAAGATGAAGAGTCATTACTTCTAAACCCTAAGCCCTCTTTACGATTTTTGTATTACTTTGATTATTAATTTTTTTGAATAAACAAGTATAATATAAAAAAATCGAAATTGGACCTTGACTAGTGAGATAGGGATTGGGCCGAGTTTGCTATCTTTATGAGCCCATGAACCGTTTTTTGGCATGTCTGAAGTTTATTGTAACTAGCTGTCTACTTGGACTTATTCAGCTTGGGCCTAGCGCCCAGATCTCTATTTGCTGGTTCACACTTCAATTCTGATTTCATTACCCCCTGAGTTTAGATTTTTTTCTATATTGCATTTTCTTTATTATTTGTTATAAAAAAGTTGATGATAAAAAACTATGAAATCAATAAAACTCGTTAGATCTTCTTAGTTGATTTTTAGGAACCAATTATCTAGTTTTGCAAGGTTTTTTTATATAATAAAAACAATAAAAAATGGTAGAATATAATAGAATTTTTCTAGAAATTCTTTGATTCTTTAATAGAATTTTCTTCACATTAAAAACTAATAAAATACTTTTTTTGTAGTTTTTATTCATATTTTCATATCGTCGTGCCTCGTTATTTTTGACGTGTTTGTTCATTGTGCAAGGTACATTTTTGGTGCTTTCGATCATGTAACATAACAAGTTGTTATATTATCGAAGCATACGGCTTATCCTCGCTTCTGATGCGACATGCCTTATTTCTCATCATCCTGAGAAATTTATTTCATATTATATGTTGTCCAGATGCATGTGATATTTTGTGATACTTTGTGCAAGAACTTCTGATTACGCGTTGCATTCGCAACACACATTTTCTTTTTTCTTAGTTGGATATCATTTTTTACTTTGTTTGTTTCTTGGTGAAGCTTTCTCGACGCGTACTCCCTATTTCTCCAGCTCTTTCGTCTGCTTTCGATGATTCGCTTGCTTTTGGTAGTCGCAGCTACTACTTTTATATTTCTCTGCACTTTATCGTATTTCTTTACCGCTTTTCTAGAGATCGTGAGAAGTAGGAACTTTACTACTTTCTGATGCCATGAGAAGTAGGATAGAGACGATGACGGGGGTCTATATTTTTTATTATGTCAGGAACTCCTCTGGTTTATTTAAAGACCCGTTTAGGGAAATTCCGCATTATTTGCCATTGTGTGCTACTTGTGTGTAGTTTGTTTAAAACCCTACCTTTGTGTAGGTATTTCGCTTGTGTGTTTACATTTGTGCCCACATTATTCCCTCATCCCTTATTGAAGTCCTCAAAAGGAGGAGAATGGAGAGGATTCACAATCAACCCCTGCATTTCGTTAGTGTCATCCTTAGCTTGTGACACACCATGATGCTTCGGAGGTTTGCCTACTCTCGTTATCGAGTCGTTAAGTGGAAAAGGGTTTCACAATCAAACCCCCATAATTTGTCAGGAGTTTGCATTGGCCGATGTTGATACTCCATGATTGTTCATATTGCCTTCTGTCGCATACCTCGATCTTCTATATCTTGGTTAGGTGTTCAGTTGCTTTGGACATAATATTTTCATTTTTTCATCTCACTCTTGCTTGTTTGTGTCGGGTGAGACGCTCATGTAATACGATGGGAGAACTAACTTGGTTTTGAATTTTATTGCAAATGTTGCCAATAGCAAGAGTTGCCACCAACTTTTCTTTTATCCAATAAGGAAATGGTGAAAAGATTAGGAAAGACCTTGATAGATTTTGAGTTCGGGGGGTAGATTATGAAAAGAGAAGGTGTGAGCACCCTTTCCATCCGTAGTTATCTACTGGCTCTTAATCGCTTAGCTCACTTTTGAAATTGCTTTGTGTTGTGCGTTTGAAAATATTTTGAAAAGTTTGCCCATGTAATGCGAAACTTTGTAATGATTCTCGTATTTGTCCCCGAGAATGCGTACACAGTGTTTTTTTGAAAATATTTATTGAAAAGTGTGATTGTGAGAAAATGTTTTGTTTTTGTGTGACCAAGCGATTAAGATCTACCCTACTCAAGGCCATTCTTGTACTTTCCTTTTTCCTTTAGATAGTGTTATCCGTACCATTAGTTAGTAGGAAGCTCTATCGTTGGATATGAAGGGACAAACGAGGGTCATCATACAGTCATCGAAGGCAACTGGTAAGGACACTTTAGCAATTTTCATTAAGGGACTGGACCATTTATGAAAGGCAACCTCGAAGGGTCATCGAGGGACTATGTTATTTATATCGAGGGACTTTACTAAAGCGTCCCTGTGTTCGAGGGACATGACTGTTTTCTGAAGGCAACAAGGGAGGTTACCCTAGAGGTGTAAGTGTGCGAGTGATTTGTGTTCAGTTATTTTAATCTTCGCGTCAGGGTTAGCTATCGATTCGTTTTTATCTTTCCATGCAAACCCTAATTACTAAGCAGTAAAAATAATAAAAAGTGGTAAAGTGCGGAAAATAAAGGCAGAAAATAAACCCTAAGCTATTACATCGCTTCGGGACAGTTACAAAATAGAAAAGCAGAAAGTAAAATAAACTTAAGCTATTACAAACCGGGAAACAATTACATAATCGAGGAAAATGCGAGAAATAAAAATTATGTTCGCGAAAGCACGGTTGATCTAAAAATGTAAAATAAAATAGAATCGAAGGAAAAAGAAATGTTTTTGTTGTTTTTTATGAAAAAGAAATTTGAGATTAATTAATTAAATAGACCTAAAAACCCTAATTAATTTTTAATAAAAAAAGTCAATTAATTTAATAAAAAACCTTAAGAATCTAGTTAATTTTAATTAAGAAAGTTAATTGGTTAAATTATTTGATTAATAAAAAGGTAATTAAAACTAAACCTAATTAATTTTAACCGAAAACTAATATTGTTGGTATTTTAATTTTATAAAAAAAATGAGTAAAAGAAAATAAAAGAAAGTATAAGAAAAAAGAATTGGGCCAGAATTAGCAAACAAATGGTGGTGCTGAAACGAAATTTGTTAGGCCCAAGGGAGTGAGGCCAGCTCGATCCAGTGCAAGCACCCAGGAGGGGCATTGTAGGCTTGCAGATCTGGAAACGCTGGATTAGATCTATGAAGATCTGATGGTGAGACGTGATTGGGCGCAATGTTGGCTTACAGGACGTGCTGCACTTGATCTGCAAAAGTAGAAAATATGTGAAAAAAATGCAAAAGACATGGATCGAACCCACGCCTTAGCATAGTAATGACTTAGAGGCAAGCACGCTACCACTGAGGTGGTGATACATCCGATGATATTGATGAAACAAAACAAATATAAAATAACAATGTTGCATGGACCGGAGAAGCGTCGGAGCCCTAGCTTTGGTCGTCTTCTCCGATGAGTATGTTTCTCAAACTTGTAAAACAGTAAACCTTAGAGGTCCCAAAGGACCCTGCCCCCCTAATTCAAGGCCTGTGAGTTCAATGAGAGTATTGGTTTAGGCTGAAACATATTGTAATAAGAGATATGGCCAGAATAAAGGGAATCAGTGCAATCATGGTGATGCATGATTCCAGCAGCATGTGACTCCTATGATGGTCCAATCCTGCACTATTATATCTCATAAACACATTAATAATGTTAGCTTCAATCAAAACATCAAGAAAACAAAAATATGAATTTATGATATAATGACAAAACGATGATGCATGCAGTGTGTTTCGAACCCTTTGGACTATCAAAGATGATCTATACTCATTGTGCTCCAGGAAGTGAATGGAAGGGTTAGTATGCCTCGAGAGTGGCTGCAACAAGGGTTTACGAGTTACCCTAATTATTTTATATTTTTGGAACTTTGAAGATGTGTTTTTGCAAGGGATCTCGTGTGTAAAGGTTTGTCTGAATGAGTTAGATATATAAGGATGAGATTATGTCAAATCATTTGGGCTTGGACTTTGTGTGAAAAAGCTTTGTTTTTATCTTATTTATTTTGAATTAAAAAATTAATAAAAATCAAAATAAATAGAATAAAAAAGTTCAAGGGGTGCATGAATAATATTTGAGGTTCATTATAAGTTGCACAACAAATTTGGGCCTTGGATCACAAGCCCAATATCCCAAAATTCCAAGTTTAGTCACTTTTTGTTTCATGCATTTGCTCAAAATTTCCCAACTTGAACTAGTCATAACTCTCTCAATACTCATCATTTAAAGGTGATATAGGACTTTTTGGAAATCTCATGTGTCCTATGAAATCCATATTCTAATCATTTTTGCATTTGAAGACATTATCTTCCTATAAATTGCCTTGACAAAAAGTGTCTTTTTGTTGACTTTTGAAATGACCTATAATGTATTGGTCCATATCTATCAAATGAACCATTTTTTGGACTTGAGCTTAGACATTCAAAGTTGTAGAGAATTGAATTTCCTTCAAAATGATATTTGGTTGAGGAAAATCTAATGAAGCATGTGGAAGTTATGATGTGTCAAAGTTTAGTTGACTTATCTTTAAGAAAACCCTAATTTGGCAACTTTTGACTTTTGATGGTTTGAGATTTTTCTTGATGAATCATGATCCACCCTTGATCAAGTGATGCATATGACTCCAAAACCTTGATGTTGACAAAAAATATTGAGGTTTAATTGTATGTTGACCACATTTGACTTTTTACCCAATACATTTGATTTTCAATCATCTGAGCCATTGACTAAGCAAACTTGGGATGCAAGGCATGAAACTTGGTATGAGTATTCTTGAAGACATGTAAGAAACCATGAAATCCACTTGAGGCCTTATAAACCCAATCTTCCTTGAGAAAAGTGAAACCCTAGTTGTAGACCCATTGCTTAGGAGTATAATTTGTCTGATTAATTCTTGAGCAACCATGAGAAAATGAAAACCCTTGAAGCATGAGAAGATATCTTGAAGAAAAAAGGGAGGGAAAAGTTTGGGGTACAACAGCTTCCCCTATTCAATCTTCTTAAACCTGAAGAGTTAAATTGGCATGTCCTTCATTCGTGATCTGAAGGTAGAAGAGGATTGAACACTTAAGTGCCCAGAAATTTGCACTCACATGTGTATGAGGTAATGCTTTTGGTTGATAATATTGCTTGAACGGGCTTGAAGATGCCATTCGGAGAGGTGACATAATTTCGTCAGAGATGGGCTTATAGATGCCATCAAAGTAACTGTTGATAGGAGTATTAAAATGAGTTTACGCTTGATTGTATCTGAAGAATTCTTTTCCAAATGGATCTATGGGGAAAGTGCTTATGTGCATGCTTATCAGATTTAGTCTCTGAGGGAAATGCTTGTCATGTAGATAGTCGCCCCGTCCTGCTTTAGGAATTGATCTACAGTCTATTTTTTGTTGGTAAACATGTCCTATTTCGGGAATTCATACCACCTAGTAATATCAATAATATTATCTTCCTGTTTCGAGAGTTAATCTTTCCCTGGTTATATAGATAGTTTCCCCGTCCTATTTCGGGAGTTAATTTGGGCTTGGTCACACAGATAGTTGCCCCATCTTGTTTCAGGAATTAATCTGGGACCTCCTTTTTATCGGCCATATAGATATTTTCCATGTCTTGTTTTGAGAATTAATCTTGGACATGGTCATATAGATAGTTTCCCCGTCCTGTTTCAGGAGTTAATCTTTGACCTATTTGAAAATTGTTGATGATGTTCGTCTATTTGCAGACTAACATGAAAGAAGCAAAGTTAGTTTCATGCAATGTTATGATGTATGTAATGCATTGTGTAATGGTGTTCTCAAAGTGAATGGGAGTGTACTATATGCATTTCGTATGCATATGCTATGATACTTGTAAATGATGTATGGATGTAAGATGTCGTTTGAAGCGTATCGTTAGCTTCATATAACATTTTGGTTGGGGGAAATAAATTCCTGAATATTGTTGGTGATGAAGAATATGAATCCTCAATTTTGTTTAGAATGTCTTTGATGGGGATTCGTTCCTTTTGTTTTATGGATACTCCACTGGGAATTTTTGACTTCTGCTTGGGGATAGAAGAGTTCAGGAACATTGGTTGTTCATTGCTCTACTAGGGAATTTAGTTCTTATATACCCTGATTGGGGATAAAAGAGATGGATAACCTTCTGAGTTCTTGTCTGACCGAATTTCTGCTATAGATACCAACTCTTCTGGGAAGGACAAAGCTAAATGATATATGGTCGTGTTTTAGATTTCGTAGAAACTCTCTGGGGACATAAACCTTGACTATACTTTGCTGGAGAGGAGAATCTTGTTGGGTCTTTGCAATAATCGGAGAAATGGACTTTGTTGGGGAAATAAGCCTTACTGGGGAAATAAACCCTACTGGGGAAATAAACCTTGTTGGAGAGATAAACCCTGCTGGAGAGGAGAATTCTGCAGAGGATTTTATAGTGTTAGAGAAATAGACTACACTGGAGAATTAGATTCCCATAAACTGTGCTGAGGGAATCATTTCTGATGGGAATAGGTATTTCATAGGCTGTGCTGAGGAAGTTTCCATTATATGCTGGGGAAATGACCAAACTTCCTTATCTGCTGGGGGATTTACTGGGGGAGATGATCATATTAACCGCTGGAAGATGCCTCAATTTCTGTCTTAAGGCATATTTGGCTTGTTGGTGAATGTATCTCTATCGGGGATGAGCTTATGAAGATAGCTCTGCGGGTATTTCTCTGTGGGAATTTATGGATGACCTGAATGATATCCCAACTCCTAGAGTCTTTAGTAAATGCTTATTCCTATTTTTATGCATATATTTGTAAATAAGTGATCTACCGAGACATAGTCATACGCTTTAATCCTTAACTTTTACCTGGACCGCCCTTTCGGGTTTTTAGTCCACCGGGATACCCTTTTTTTCCCAAGCTGCCTTTTTAGGTTTTCGACTTGCTGGGTGTACAATATTTATATATATATATATATATATATATATATATATATATATATATATATATATATATATATATATATATATATATATATATATATATATATATATATATATATATATATATATATATATCCCTAATTTTTCTCGAACCCTTTTGGTTCGTCGGTATATCCTTATTTTTGCCTAGGCCAGTCAACCTAGTAGGACTCTTTAATGCATAATATTTTTTTACTATGTCCGTGTTCATAGGTGTTGTATCCCAAAATTTTCCCTCCCATCTTTCTTCAAGGCATTCTTTCAAGGGTTCTCAAATACTCAAGAATCTCAAGGGTTAACCAATCAAGATGCTCCTCCTAAGCCAAAGGTCTACAACTAGGGTTTTGAGTTTCTCAAAGAAATTTGGGTTGTAAAGGTCTTAAATGATTTCCATGGTCCGTCATAGGTCCTCAATAGTGTTCATGTCAAGTTTCAAGTTCTACATCACAAGTTTGCTCAGTCAATGGCTCAGATGATTGAAAATCAATTGTATTGGGTAAAAGTCAACTATGGTCAACATACAATCAAACTTCAATATTTTTTGATAACATCAACATTTTGAAATGATATTCATCATTTGATAAAAGGTTGATCATGGTTCCTTAAGGAAATCCCTCAAACCATCAAAAGTCAAGAATTTTTAAATTAGGGTTTCCTTAGGAGAAGTCAACTGAACTTTGACCAAACATAACTTTCACATGCTTCATAAACTTTTCCCTAAACAAAGCCCATTTTAAAGGAAATTCAATTCTCTACAACTTTATATTTATTCTCAAGTCCAAAAATGCTTCATTTGAAAGATATGAGCTAATACATTATAGGTCATTTTCAAAAGTCAACAAAAAGACACTTTTTGTCAAGGCAACTCACATCAAGATAAAGTCTCCAATGCAAAAATAATCAAAAGAGAAATTGTAGAGGACATCTTGAGATTTTCAAAAAGTCCAAGATCACCTTTAAAATTTGAAAATTGAGCAAGTTATGAGTTTCACAAGTTGGGGAATTTTGAAGAAATGCATGAAATGCAAAATGAGCAAACTTGAAATTTTGAACTAGTGGGCCTAACTTTTGATATTCAAACATGTTCATAAGGTGTTTGAGGACCTCTAAATCCCTTCACATATTTTTTATGATTTTTGTTTCTTTTATTTGAATTTATATTCATTTAAATACAAATAAAATCAAAATAAATACGAGATAATTGTAGAAGCCTCTTTGTTCCAATCATCTACAGGCCCAACAATTCATGCTAGCCTGTAACAATACATGCCATAATAGTGCAAGCTCCAAGAAGGCAAGAATCATGCAAAAATGCCATGTTTTCAATTTGTTTGATTCTTGTTTAAATCATGGTTTGCTGACTTGATCTCATACCATATTTGTTGAGACAATTCATCCCTCTATATAAAGGCAAGCATAACAGGTCCAAAGAGACGAAAATCACTGTCTAAAAGAGATCTCTAAAATTCACAAAATTCCAAAGAAATTGCAAAATTTGTAACCACAGTTCCAGCCGTTGTCAATCCGAACCAAGGTCATAAATCACTCCCTGAGGATCAAAGGAGTCATTTCCAGCCCTTACACGAGCCTGAAACAAGCCAGAAGCCGCCCTTGCATCAACTTCGATTGGTAAGTTTGTAAGCTTTGTTTCTCAAAGTTCATCACAGTTTAAATGATTATGAACATGCATGTTTGATTCACATACATTTTTTGGATTTTTCTAACATTTTACATTGAAGTATTGATGTAGAAATAAGATCACACCATAGTTAGGGCATGGAGCTTTTTAAGCTTCGGGTTTAATGATACAAGGGTTTTTAGCCTAAACGGATTCCATATTCAGATTCAGGGGGAAATTTTAAGGGGAGTAGGGGTACCTTGCATGCTTTGATCTTACGTTTTTGCAGGTTTTCAAAATTATTCTAGCCAGAGAAGATGGGGGAAAACACCATAGATGGTGGGTTGACCCCTTGACTTACCGCGTGGCATATTGGAGTGATCTGGTTGGTCCGTTCAAATCCTAGGGGTCCACTTAACACGCACGTGTTTTTTTCCTGAGATTAGCTTGCATTTTATAATATATTATTTAATTTGTGTTATTACACTGGATGAGACAGTTGTCCCAACGGTATAAGGAAGCGTGCAAAGGTATTGGTGTACCAGGGTAGGGGTTCGATCCCTGCCCCTGGTATTTTATTTTCTAACATTTTCAATTTATAGATCCCATACAAACAAGCCCAACGCACACACTATACATCTTCAGCCTTGACCATCAGGTCTCATCAAAATCAAATCCAACGCATCAAACTCACACCCCACGATACACCTCAGGGGGCCACCTTCATTGGATCCAGCGCAACAACCTTTGCTCTCTGATTTGGGCCTAAGGATTTCTGCTTCTCACACCCCCAAAATTCCTTTTACACATCAGGCCCATTTAATTTCTTTTTCTTTAGTTTTGTTTTAATTAATTATTTCTTTTTAATCATTTTTATAAATCACAAAAATCACAAAAATCACAAAAAAAATATATTTAGGTTTTTAATTAATTAACTTAATTTTTATAATTTAAAAAAATTATTAATTTAGTCACACTTTGCTTTGTTTTATTAATTAATTTGTAAATTAATTAGAATTAGGGTTTACACTTCAAATATTTTTCTAAACAAAAAAAAAAAACAAAAATATTTTCTTAAACACTTAGAAATATTTTAGGATTTTTTACCATCTTTTCCCTTTTCAATCTCTGCGCGCTCATTTACTTTTTCGCATTATTTTTCAATATTGTAACTGTCAATAGTTTGTAATAGATAATTAGGGTTTATTGCTTTCCTCCCTAATTTATGGTTTGTACTCCCCATCCTCGAAGCGATGTAATAGCGTAGATTATTTCCCGCATTTTTATTTTCTGCACTTGTATATATTTAATTGCTAGATTAATTAGGCGTGCATGGCAAGACATAAAAACAAATGTTAGAAAACATAACCTCAACACAAATAAATGAAACATAACACACTTTGCACACGTGCACCTCTAGTGTTACCCTCACTTGTTTCCTCGGATTTAAACAATCACGTCCCTCAAACGTGGGGTGCTTTAGCAAAGATCCTTCGGGTAAAAGATCGTAGTCCCTCGATGACCCTTTCGATGCTGCCTCGGTAAACGATCTTAGTCCCTTAGGATAATTTCTAAAGCATCCTACGAGTTTCCTTTATGATTGTACGATGACCCGTGCATGTCCCTCAAACATCCAATGATAGGGCTTCCTACTAACTAATGGTAGAATAACACTATCTAAAGGAAGAGGAAAATAACGCGAAAGACTTTTTGAGTAGGTAGATAGCTCGTAGTCGCTTGCTCACAAACAAAAATATTTCCAAAAACAAACACTTTGTATGCATTCTCAACAATACGAGAATCATTACAAAGTTGCCGAACTTAGGCATTTTTAAAATATTTTCAAACTTACACTTTCACAAGGAATTTTCAAAGTGAGCTAGCGATTAAGAGCCCGTAGATAACTACGGATGAAAAGGGTGCTAACACCTTACCTTTTCATAACCTACCCCCCTTACTCAAAAAAATTCTCAAAGGTCTTTCCTGTTCTTTTCACCCTTTCCTTTATTGGATAAAAGAAAATTCGAGGGCGACTCTTGCTATCTGCAACATTTGCGATTAAATGCAAAAACAAAAGTCAGTTCTCTCACCGTATTACAGAACAGGCGACTCTGCTAGGGATTAACTAAAAGTGGGGTTACCTTAGAGATAGTTCACATTTAAATGCTTTCATTGTTTGATTTGCCTGATTTATGTTTAAGGGTTGCTTGGGTTATTCTTGTATAGATCTTATACCCGGATTTGGGACATTTTAGGTAAGAGCAATAGATCGTGAAAAATGTACGGCATACACCGATGTGGTTGAAGCGATGGCTACATTAGTGCGACACATTGGTTGATGCCGATGTCCATTGAGTTAAGTCAAGGAGCATGGTAGGTTGTCGTGTGCTGTCATAAAGAACTAACTGATGGTAGAACATTAGTTGACACAAATTAACCATTAGAAATTAGCGAGATAACCGGCTTTGGTGAAGACCGAAGTTGGTTAACACTCGATGCTACACTCATTGAGGTCGGAATCTTGAGATATTTCGGTCGTAAATCAGATGCTTTTGCTGAAACAATGCCCATGAGAAAGATCAGTGATATTGAGGCTCCTAGAACCCGGTTACTTTCTTTTAAGACAGGTTGAGCCAACTAAAACTTCAAGAGGGTACTTACCTACAAACCCCATGCAAGCTTAAACGTAAGGCCTTGTGTGTTTTGTTTGTGTATGATTAATTGTTCGAACATAACATCATGACATCACAACATCATACCATATTTATTTTCACTAACCATTTCAAGGACCAAGTAATTTATCTTTGTTTTTTTTTTGCAGGCTATGGCCTTCGCTCGGAGAAACACTATCCGGATCAACTTTGTATGGGTGATTCCTCAACTTAAGGAGTTAGTCTCAAGGGTTCCCGAAAGTTCTCCATTTATCAAAAGGCATGGTCGACTACTCAATCTGGTTAGCTCAGGTTTCGACGAAGACACGATAAGTGTTCTATTACAGTTCTTTGACCCTGCACATCGATGCTTCACCTTTCCTGATTATTAATTGGTACCCACTATAGAAGAGTTAGCTCAATTACTAGGAGTACCTATTCTTGATCAGATGCCCTTCACCAGTTTAGAGGAAGCTCTGAAGCCAGAAGTTATTGCAGCAGCCTTACATCTTAAGCGGTACGACATTGTATCTAACTGGGAAATGAGAAGTGGAGTTAAAGGTTTTCTGGCTAAATTTCTGTTAGAGAAGGCTCAATTGTTTCTAGATGCTATGAGTTTCCAAGATTTCGAGGAGATCTTGGCTCTTCTAATCTATGGGTTAGTATTATTCTCTAATCTAGACTAACTCATAGATGTGAACGCTGTCAAAATTTTCCTTGCTCGTAATCCTGTGCCAACCTTGCTCGGAGACATTTTGCATTCTCTTCACATTCGTACTATGAAAAAGCGAGGAACTCTCATGTGTTGTATACCTCTGTTACCCAGGTGGTTTATTTTTCACCTTTCCCGCTCGGTGATGAAGAATGAATAAGGTTTGTGGTGGTCGCGAAGAATAATGTCACTTTCCCATACAAATATTTACTGGTGTTCCCGATCTCATGAAGATATCACTATCATTGATCGTTGTGGGTAATTCCCTAATGTTCCACTCCTTGGCATTAGGAGAGGTATTACTTACAACCCTTCTCTGGATCTATGTCAATTCGGTTATGCTCAAAGAGATGGTCCTCGTGATGCACTTATCCAGGGTATTGTGTTCGATTACGGAAATGATCCTCAAGGTTATCATTGGAGGTTTATACATGCTTGGGCCATGGTAAGCAAGATTGATAGTAATACTTTAGGGCAGAAGAACTATATCCCTCTGGATCCCTATCTAAAATGGGTACGAGCTCGAGCTCAAAACTTCATGATGCCATACTCAGTTGTATTACCAATTATCATAGAACCTGTTGTCGAAGGAGACGTTTCTCGCACTATCCTCCATCCAGACATGCCCACTGACCTTGAAGAATTGCAGAAGTCTTGGATTCAATTGAAGGAAGAACAGGACACCTTTGAGACTCAATTTTATGCAAGCGAAAAGAAAGTGTTGGAGCTCACAAAGCAACTTCACGAGGAAAAGAGTCTTAATGCATACATCAACACGAAGAGGAAGCGTCCTTGGGAAACTTGAAGTCTTAGATTTTAGGAGTTCATTTTGTTGTCTCTTTGAGACCTTTTGTTACCATTGTAAGCCTAAAAGGCAATTGTAATTTGAATTCACTAATAAAATCTTTGTATTGTTTCCTCTTGGTTAGCAAATTTAAATCTCCTAATGTCCTTGAAAACATTGCACTTTGCATATCATGCATCAATACATAACAGATTTATTCGTACAGGTTTCTCATTTTCTCACTGTTTATTTTAGTAGAAAAATGGCCCTCGAACAAACTGTCAAGGATCTCCAGGCTCAGCATGCACAATTCTAAGAGACTCTTCTGAACATGGAATAGGGGTAGAAAGATCTGATGGCGCTCGTCGCCAAGAAGAAGAAAACCTAGAAGTTGGTTGTTGTCCTCAATATGGGGAGAAGGTTCAAGGGTCCTGCTCAACCATTTCAAGTGGGTGACATCTCATCTGAGGAAGATGAAAACCAGGAAAAAGATGGTAGAAGCATCAAGCATGAAGGAAGTAATAACCAGGGTTATGAGCATGTTCCTGAAGATGAAGACTATTTTGACGAACATTATCCTCCCGCAGACGACAAGTACAAGCAGTTGGAAGATAGACTCAAGGCAATGTAAATCCAGAAGGTGCCTAGATTAGATTTTGGAGAATTAGGTCTGGTCACGGGGGTGGTCATACCACATAAGTTCAAGGTCCCCATATCTGCTAAATATGATGATGTCTCTTGTCCTAAACTTCATTTGAGGTTGTATGTTCGAAAGATACAACCTCACACTATTGACCAAAAATTATCGGTCCATTTATTCCAAGAGAGTTTGGCTGGAACTCAACTGGAATTGTTTTATCAGCTGAAGGGGACCAACATCCATACATGGGAAGACTTGGATGCTTCTTTCTACATGAAGTATCAATATAATGCTGACTTGGCACCAACTCGAGTGCAACTGCAGAATATGTCCATGGGCTCAAATGAAGGGTTCAAGGAATATGCACAGAAATGGAGGGATTTAGCTGGAAGGGTGCAACCTCCTTTGACTGATCGGGAAATTGTAGATATGTTCATGGGCACTCTGATAGGCCCATTCTTTAATCTATTTATTGGAAGTTCGTTGTCTGTTTTTACAGAGATGATTTTGACTGGAGAAAGATGTTAGAACATAGTTTGGTTCTACAACCTTGTAAGAGTTTTGATGATAACAAACACTCAGTGAACAATTATGCTCCCTAAATAAGTATTTTCTTTTGCAGGGAAGTTCTGATGTAAGAAGCACATAAGATGAGATATATTGTTGTTAAAACTCTGATTTGACACATCTTAAGTAGAAATCAAATTTGTGTAACACGCTTATATAAAGAAGTTCCGGAGTTATAACTTCTGAGTGCACTAAATGCTGCAAACAAGAACTATGTTATTATGATATGTAACATTCTGGAAAGAAGTAAAAGAGTCTCAACGGTAACATTCATCTTTTGATGAGATCTTTAGCAAGCATGTTCTGAAGCGTTACATTTTATGCATGCATAATTAATAGTAACGGATGAAAGAAGACAAGAATCTCTATGTTTGGAAAGTTCGTTAACTACTATTTATCAACATTCCAAAAGCACTTCTCATGCATTGCCTATATAAACAAGACATGAAGAATAAATCGTTTATGATTTTTCTATGCACTGAAAACAAGAAATATCACTACCTTCAATCCATTACTTTTCAATTGTGTAATACATCACTTTTGTGATACTATTTTTTGTTAGAAAACATATTTGTACACGCTTTCAAATATAGTACTGTGTAATACCGTGAGAAAACCGGGTTATGGTTTAAACTCAAGATGACTTTGACAGTTGTCATTATATCTATGTAATCAAGTTTGATTAGTGGATTAAGACCTCATTTGAGATAGACGAAATCACCTTGGCGGGTGGACTGGAGTTGTTTGAGTTTAAACGAACCAGGATAACCAACATGTCTTTTATTTTAAGTTTTAAAAACCCCAATTCAACCCCCCCCCCCCCCCTTCTTGTGTTTTTCCATTCTTAAATTGGTATCAGAACGCTTGGTTCTGAGTGCAAACACTTAACCGTGTCAAAAAAAGATCCAAGCAAGATAAACACTATGGTGGGACCAAGTCAGAACATCAGCAATGATTATCATGATGAGAAAGACAGAATTAGCAGCAAGCCTCCAATCTTTGATGGTGAAAACTTGGATTACTGGAAAGACAGAATCAAAAGTTTCTTTCTATCTCATGACGCTGATCTTTGGGATATGGTGACTAATGGGTACACACATCCAGTTGACAAAAGCAGTCCGAAGATCGACAAAAAAGAATGACAGATCATCAAAAGAGAGAATTTAGAAATCATCACAAAGCCATAACAATTCTCTTGAGTGCTATCTCGTACAGAGTATGAGAAGATCACAAACACAAAATCAGCAAAACACATGTTTGACTCCTTGAGAATGACGCATGAAGGCAACACACAACTCAAAGAAACCAAAGCTATGAACAAAATATATCTTGAAGAACTTGTCAGCTCCCTGAGAAGTCATGAGATAGAACTAGAAGAAGATGAACCCCATAAGCAATGTAAGTATCTAGCTCTTAAATCTAATAAAAAATATGAACCTAAAGTTTTGCAGGAAAAAGAAGAAAACTTTAGTGGATCCTCGTTAGAAGAAGACGAACTATCTCTTCTCTCTAGAAGAGTCAATCAGCTGTGGAAGCACGGGCAGAGGAAGTTCAGAACTTCCAGAAGAACAAGGAATCATTATGAACCATCTTCTGAATATAGAAAACCAAGTAACAGAGATATTGTTTGCTATGAATGAAATGAACAAGGTAATTACAAAAGCGGTTGTCTGAATCTTTAAAAATAAAAACCTAAAAAGAAGTTCTTTAAATAAAAGAAGAAAAGCCTCATGGCAACATGGGATGACTCAGAATCTTCTGAAGCTGAAACAGAATCAGAAGATAAAAGAGCCAACATAGCCTTAATGGCCAACGTATCAGATGACACTGTATCATCTGAATCATAATCAGACTCAGAGGCAGAAGAGGTATTCTCTAACTTTTCTATATCTCAATTATAAGAAAGTCTATCATAAATTCTTGAAAGATATCAGCAACTTCGAGTCAAAAATAAAAACCTAAAAAGGGATCTAGTATCTGACTTAAAGAAACTAAGAAACTTAAAACAGAAAACTCTGAGATAAAAGAAACCATTTTTAAACTTGAAAATGAAAATTATGTTATTAAAAATAAATTACAAAAAGCTCAGAAAGAAACTATTTCAGAAGTTGCTAGTAACCCTGATAGAATCATAAAAGAATATGATCATAACTTTCAAAAATTTCTAGAAAAAAACATAGATAGGAGCAAGATGGCTTCAATGATCTATGGAGTTAGCAGAAATGGCAGAAAAGGGATAGGATATAAGGGTAAAGTATCTCAACCTAAGAAAGTTAAGGATATGGTCATAAAACACACACCCCTTTATTCTCACTTCACCTATGGGCATACACATGACATAAAGTATACTAGTAATGCTTTTTCTGCTAAACCAAAAAGCAAACAGAATTTTGGTAACTCTAACAAACAAGGACCCAAAAATATATGGGTACCTAAGGACAAAATTGTCTATGTTGCAGATGTCTTTAATAGCAAAATTGAAACACCAATCTTGGTACCTGGACTCTGGATGCTCTCGACACATGACAGGAAGAAAGCATATGTTCCAAATCCTGGAGCTTAAATCTGGAGGCTATGTAGGTTTCAGAGGAAATCAGAGAGGAAAGATTATTGGCTCTGTAACTATTGGTAACGGTACACTTCCTTCTATAACTAATGTTATGTTAGTAGATGGATTAATGCATAACATGTTATCCATAAGTCAATTAAGTGATAACATTTATGATATAATCTTCAATCTAAAGTCCTGTAAAGAAGTTAGTCATAAATACGAATCTATCCTCTTTAATGGAAAGAGAAAGAACAAAATTTACAAAATAAAACTTTCTGAACTAAAAAGTCAGAATGTAAAATGCCTAATGTCTGTTAACGATGAGTAATGGGTCTGGCACAGAACATTGGGGCATATTAGTATGAGAAGAATATCTCATATTAACAAACTCAATCTGGTCATAGGACTTCCTAACATGAAGTTCAACTCAGATGCTCTGTGTGAAGCATGTCAAAAGGCAAGTTTGCAAAACCTTCTTTTAAAGCAAAAAATGTTGTTTCTACCTCTAGACCATTAGAACTTCTGCATATAGATCTATTTGAACCAGTGAAAACTGCATCCATTAGTTGCAAGAAATATGGATTAGTGATTGTAGATGACTATAGAAGATGGACATGGGTAAAGTTGTTAAGACACAAGGACGAGTCACACTATGTGTTCTTTACCTTCTGTAACCAAGTTCAAAATGAAAAAGATCTTAGAATTGTTAAAGTCGGAAGTGATCATGGTGGGGAATTTGAAGAAAAATATTTGAATTATCTTTTAATGAGAATGGCATCTCTCATGATTTCTCTTTTCCTAGAACTCCTCAATAAAACAGAGTTGTAGAACGAAAGAATAGAACTTTACAAGAAATGGCCAAAACCATGATCAACGAGACTAACATTGTTAAGAACTTCTGGGCAGAAGCAATTAACACAGCGTGTTATATTCATAATAGAATCTCCATGAGACCTATTCTGGATAAGACTCCATATGAACTGTGGAAGAACAGAAAGCCCAACATTTCTTATTTCCATCCATTCAGATGTACTTGTTTTATTCTAAACACTAAAGAACATATGAATAAGTTTGACTTTAAAGCACAAAAGTGTCTTATGTTAGGATACTCTGAATGCTCAAAAGGTTATAGAGTATATAACACAGAAACACAGATTGTGCAAGAGACTATTAGTGCAGATTTTATGATAAGCTTGGCTCCTAAAAGTCAAAGCAGGGTAAAAATTTGCAGATATAGAAGTTTAATTTACATGTACTGAAGACACTGCATCAGAAGTTATCTATAAAGAATCACAATTAAACTCAAAAGAGGATGTCATAAACATTACAACAACATCTGAAGATCCCATCCAGAAAAGACAATCCAGAAGCAGCTTAGCTCATCCAGAAAACAAGATTCTGGGAAAGAAAGAAGACCCAATCAGAACAAGATCTACATTCAGAAATTATGAAGAATCTCTCATGGGATTAGTGTCTCTAATTGAGCCAACTTCCATTGACGAAGCCCTTATGGACAATGACTGGATACTCGTAATGCAGGAAGATCTAAATCAGTTCACCAGAAACGATGTGTGGGATATAGTTCCTAAACCAAAAGGCTTTAACATCATTGGAACCAAATGGGTCTTCAGAAATAAGCTAAATGAACAAGGAGAAGTCGTCATAAATAAAGCACGACTAGTGGCACAAGGTTATAGTCAGCAAGAAGGGATAGACTATACAGAAACCTCTGCTCCAGTCTCCGGGTTAGAATCTATCAGACTTTTAATTTATTTCATAGTAAATAATGCATCACTCTTTATCAAATGGATGTTAAAAGTGCATTTTTAAATGGTTACATTGATGAAGAAGTTTATGTGCACCAACCCCCTGGCTTTGAAAATTCAAAAAATCCAGAAAATGTTTATAAACTTAAGAAATCACTATATGGTCTGAAACAAGCTCCTAGAGCTTGGTATGAAAGACTAAGTAATTTTCTGTTAGAAAATGATTTTACCAGAGGGAAGGTGGACACAACCTTATTCTGTAAACTATTTAAAAATTACATTTTGGTTTGTCAAATTTACGTAGATGATGTAATTTTTGGGTCTACTAAAGCCTCTTTGGGAAGAGAATTTGCTAAGTCTATGCAGGCAGATTTTGAAATGAGCTTGATGGGCGAACTCAAGTTCTTTCTAGGTATCCAAATCAATCAAACTCCAGAAGGAACCTACATTCATCAAAGCAGGTATGTCGAATAACTTCTGAAGAAATTTGACTTGTCAGAATGTAAGCCATCCAAAACTCCTATGCATTCCACATGCATTCTGGAAAAGGAAGAGGTAAGTAAGAAGGTAGAACAGAAGCTCTACAGAGGTATGATTGGTTCTCTCTTATATTTAACAGCTTCAAGATCTGACATTTTGTATAGTGTCTGTCTGTGTTCTAGATTCAAATCAGATCCTAGAGAATCTCACTTAACAGTTGTTAAGCGAATTCTTAAGTATCTGAAAGGTACTACTAATCTTGGTCTTTGCTATAGAAAATCCAAAGAATAGAAATTAGTAGGGTATTGTGATGTTGACTTTGCTAGAGACAGAATAGAAAGAAAAAGTACTTCTGGAAGCTGCCAATTTTTGGGAGACAATCTAATCTCATGGTCCAGCAAAAGGAAATCCACCATTGCACTGTCAACTACGGAAGCTGAATATATAGCAGAAGTTGGATGTAGCACACAGATTCTTTGGATGTATAGTCAACTTGAAGACTTTAACATATATGAGAGTAACATTCCTATTCTCTGTGACAATACTTCTGCTATTTGTCTTTCAAAAAATCCCATTTTACATTCTAGGGCTAAGCATATAGAAATTAAAATAATTTTATTAGGGACTATATTCAGAAAGGAATTTCCTCTCGTTAAAATTTATAGACACAGACCATCAATGGGTTGATGTTTTCACTAAAACCCTTTCTGAAGATAGATTTAACTTCATTCTGAAACATCTCAGCATGAAATTATGCCCAAAATGATAGTTTTGTTTCTGTATACTTTAACCCTCAGAATTTTATGCTTTAATTTTTCTTGTGTGAACATCTGATGAATAGTTCTTTAGAAATTAAAAGGAAAATTGTATCAGGATCTATCTAGAGGATCTGAACATTCTCCAAATGGTTCATTTCAAAGATATAAGTGTGAAGTTCATAATATCAACATTTGTCAACTCTATACGCAAGGTGTTCCTCTAAGGCTGAATGTGTGTTCAAATTTTGAAGAGACTGAAATGTTGAGTTGATGCATTGAGGCTCGATTCAAATTGGTAATTGTTCCATATCTTCACGCTATCCCTCTTTTCAAGAATCATTAAATTCATGTAATCATTATCTTTAAATTTTTTCTTGTTAATTAAGACTTCTATTTTCTTATATATACTTTGTTCACCATCACTATCACACTTCCACTCTCAATTTTTTCTCTCTCTTCAATTTGTTCAATCTTTCAAAAACCCTAAAAGAGTCTGTGTGAACAAATGGCTTCCTCTCAACAACTTTCTCAAGGTTCTCAAAGCATTCCTAGCTCTTTTTCCTCAACAGCAGAAAGGTACGTAGAATCCTTAAGAACTCTCCTCACACCCATTGTTTCTATGGAAGCTCTGTGTGAGCTTATTGCTGATTTCGTAAGCATGAAGGAAAATGGGTATGATTTAATCCCTGATGTTGAGTTCCAAGGATAGACTAAGCACATTGATCGCCTCCTAAGTCTAGTTTTTCCAAAACTTGTTAAAGAATTCTGAATCCATACCACAACTTCAAATCATCAGGTTACATCTTTCGTTATGGGAAATAAAATCATCATCTCTGAAGATCTCATTGGGAAACTAATAGGTCACGACAGCGGAGGTATTCGACACAGTGATATAGCTGACAAAAGTTCTGACCTAACCAAGATCTCAAAGGAAATCTTTACTTCTAGCCAACCATCCAACAAAATCAAAGACCTAAAGGATTGCCTCAGAATTTGGTCTAAAATAATTTTGGGTTGCATCAATCACAGGAAGCCTACAAGTTCTCCAGACTACATCTATATTGATCAGCAGTACCTTTTGTACTTCATCGCCACCAAAGCAAAAGTTAATCTTCCACATCTTCTGTTCAATCATCTGAAGACCAATGTAAAAGAGACAAGATAAGAAGAAAAAACAAATAGAGATTGGATCCCTCTGGGAAGACTCATTTCAGATATTCTGATAGAAAACAGATTGATAGAACATCTGACTGAGGCTCAACAAGCTAGCATTCTGGAAGCTTGTGCTGGGAAACCTCTCAATGCCAAAAAACTAAGAAGATGAAGATTATTGAAACTATTAAGAAGGATCCAACAATCACAACCAAGGAAGTCATTACCACCCGAAGAGTGCCTCTGAAGGACTTTCCTCTCTTCACTCAAGTAGACTCTTCTCCAAATATTGTTCTCATGTATCTGGAAGCATGCAAGAGGGATGGTACAAATTCATATGTGAACATTCGTGATCTAAGGCAACAACCTCTGGAAGTTGCTCCTAGAAAATCAAGAAAAAGGAAAGCAGTTGCAGAAGGAACTTCTCAGAAGACTCCCAAAGCTGCCAAAAAGAAAGGTAACCCTTCTTTTGTTTCTATTATTGAATCAGTATTGTTATCAAAATCTGAAAACCCTTCATCTCCAAAGCCCACAGAAGATCCATCTCCTCAAACCTTCGATGATTTTGACCTATACTTTGACACCTAATTTCCTCTAGATAACCTTCTGAACAATCCACCTTCTACCCATCTTAAACAAAATCAGCTTGAACTTGCACAAGTTCTCTCTGATATTGATCAATTTGATCTGCTGTTTAAAGCACCCCAAATCGAAAATCCGAACCTTGATTCTGATACCACAACATCTATCCCTGGCATCACCTTCCCTCTCATGGTCTCTCAACTATAAATAATTCCCTTAACTTCTTCACGGAACCTCCCCATTCCAAATCTTCCATCTCCTTATCAGTCCACTCCACCAAACTCACCAAGTTCGCCTATAATCCTTTCTAACTTTCCCTCTCCAAATAACTACTCAGAAGATCCCCTTAGAACAATCAGAGATTTAGAAGCTTTGGACAATCTCGTCACAAGCTCTCAGAAAATTGTTGTTCTAAAACCAAAACCAAAACCAAAAATCTCCAAAGCAGATGTTGGTAAATCCTTTTTGATTTTTGAAACAGAAATACAGGAATGGGTTAAATTTCTAAAGGTAGCTTGCATAGAGAATATAAATCCAGCTGCTTCTGATTCTCATTGGAACTAGTTCAGAAAATGGTCCAACTCTGAATCTCTGAAACTAAAGGAGCTTAGTTATGAAATCGCTCAACAGAACTTATGTGATCTCCTAAATATCTTTAAGGATCAAGTTCTGGGACACTAGGAAAAGAAGCCACTACTTCAGCTGGCCAATACCCCTTGGGAAGCTCATCATACATCAGAGTGTAATGAACCACCCTCTGATCCTCTTCCTCTGGTCATGTTTCAAGACAAAGGCAAAGAATTCGAAGAAGCTCCTGCATCAGAATCAGCTGCAGTTTGCTCTGAAAAAGTGATCCCTTCTGCTGAAAACCCTCTTCTTCTATTGTGCTACAAACTCTGGAGGAGTTGAAGAAAGAAAATGTTGTGTTTAAGGAAAGGTTAAATAAGCAGGATGATACTTGCAAGGAAATTAAGGGGATGCTTGGAAAATAAGAGGAATCGAACAATCAGATTAAGAGTTTATTTGAAGCCTTGTTCACACGACTTCCACCTCCTCAAACTTAGTTCTGAAAAAAATTTCATTTTGTTTCTTATTTCCTTAAATCTTTTTAATACAAAATACATTTTATTGTCTAAGTGTTTTTATTTCTTTTTTATTCTTGACAAAAAAGGGGGAGAACATAAGATATTTAGAATATAACATTATCGAGACTCAGTCTCAAACATTTTGACTATTATAACTTCTATCTTTTTCCTCTGAAAGCAAACAGGAAAAATCTATTGAAAAGCAACCTCTGTTGAGGACAGTTGTGGACGCATTAAAAAATCTTCTCCTCAAAACTCTGACCAGAACAATCTTCAGGGAAGTATTTTTTTCTTTATCTAAGTATCCAACATAGGGGGGGACTTTAAATGATTTTATGTTCTTTAAGTATTCTATCAAAATATCCAAGTTTTTTTCATCATCAAAAAGGGGGAGATTGTTAGAACATAGTTTGGTTCTACATCCTTGTAAGAGTTTTGATGATAACAAACACTCAAAGAACAATTATGCTCCCTAAATAAGTATTTTGTTTTGCAGGGAAGTTCTGATGTAAGAAGCACAGAAGATGAGATAGATCGTTGTTAAAACTCTGATTTGACACATCTTAAGTATAAAGCAAATTTGTGTAACATGCTTATATAAAGAAGTTCTGGGATTACAACTTCTGAGTGCACTAAATGTTGCAAACAAGAACTCTATTATTATGATACGTAAAGTTCTAGAAAGAAGTAAAAGAGTCTCAACTGTAACATTCATCTTCTAATGAGATCATTAGCAAGCATGTTCTGAAGCGTTACATTTTATCCATGGCTAATCAATAGTAACGGCTGAAAGAAGACAAGAATCTCTATGTTTGGAAATTTCATTAACTACTATTTACTAACATTCCAAAAGCACTTCTCATGCATTGCCTATATAAACAGGCGCGAAGAAGAAATCATTTACGATTTTGCTGTGCATTGGAAATGATAAATATCACTACCTTCAATCCATTGCTTTTCAATTGTGTAATACATCACTTTTGTGATACTGTTTTTTGTTAGAAAACATATTTGTACACGCTTTCAAATATAGTACTGTGTAATACCTTGAGAAAACCGGGTTGTGGTTTAAACTCAAGAAGAGTTTTACAGTTGTTATTGTATCTGTGTAATCAAGTTTGATTAGTGGATTAAGACCTCATTTGAGAGAGGCGAAATCACCTTGGCAGGTGGAATGGAGTAGTTTTAGTTCAAACGAACCAAGATAACCAACGTGTCTTTTATTTTAAGATTTAAAAACCCCAATTCAACCCCCCCTCTTCTTGTGTTTTTCCATTCTTCAAAAGAGTGGAAAGTGGCATTAAAAGTGGGAAGATTCTGATGGCTACATCTTCTAATGCTATGAAGAAGTCACTTGGAGGTAAAAAGGAAGTCAATGTTGTATATGGCCAGAATAGCCCTAGTAAAGGTAACCATCATCAATCTGTGGGAGCAGTGTTGATTTCTAATCTGGTGTCTGTTCAACAACAACAGTAGGGTAACCGACGAAGGCCAGATGCTCCGCCGAGGCAGTTTACCAAAATTGGCATGCCTTTATCTCAGGCATTACAACATTTGCTGAAGGCTGAACTCATTTCACTGCGGGATCCTCCTCAGAATCCCAACACATCCTCTCCCAAGTATAATCTGAAGGCAAGGTGTGCTTATCATTCGAACAGTCCTGGGCATGACACCATTAATTGTTGGGCCCTAAAGAGCAAGATTCAGGATATGATTGATAATAAGGAAATCGAGTTCGATCCTCTAAAGACTCCAAACATAATTACTGCACCTACGCTCAAGCATGACAAGGGCATAAGTGCTATTGAAGATATGATGTACATTACCTATGTAAGTGATGGTGTTACTCCTCTCTCTACCATCAAGAAGAATTTGTTACAAGCCGGTTTATTTTCGGGTTGTGTTAAAGAATGTTATTGCTGTGCATTCTAACCTAGTGGCTGTTGGTTACTGAAGGAAGGCATTCAACGCCTGATGGATGAACATGTTATTCTGACTGAAAAAGTTTTGTCTACTGAAAAATTGTGCCAAGATTTGTCTGTCATATTCAGTACTCCTTTCAGGATCACTTCCAAGGGTCCTGTAAGGATTACCATCAATCCAAAAGCTACTCTGTTAATCATTACAACACCTAGGCCCATCAGGTATTCCTCGGAAAAGTCTATTCCATGGAATTATGGGTATGAAGTCTATTACCACAACGTTAAACAAGAGTTGTCTGATGAAGATGATGAAGAGGTTGATCCCAGCATTGTCAATATTGTGGGGACCAGCAAAATTACTAGAAGTGGAACGATTTTCTCCCCGGAAATCTCTCCGCCTGTTCAAGTCACAGCTGCCAAGACAACTGTCGAGGCTCTGGGTAAAGATCCGATGATAGAGCCTGCCCGGACGGAGGCGCCAAAAGAAGCTACAGTCAAGGATACTTCTGGACAAGATTTGGAAGAGGTTTTGAAGATCATTAGTAGAAGCGATTATAAAATTGTTGAACAGCTGGGGCAGACCTCGTCTAAAATTTTCATGTTATCTTTGTTATTGTGTTCTGAAGCCCATGCGTAGGTGTAATACAGTGGGAGAACTAACTTGAGGTTTTGCGTTTGTATTTGCAAATGCTTCGGTTTAGCAAGAGTCGCCACCGACTTTTTATTTTATCCTAAGGAAAGGTCAAAAAGCACAGGAAAGACCTTTGAGATGTTTTCTTGGGTTAGGGGAGTAGATTATGAAAAGGGAAAGTGCAAGCACCCTTTTCATCCATGGTTATCCATGGGCTCTTAGTTACTTGTTTAGATCACTTGCTTTTGCTTTTCAATTGTTTGAAATGGTGCTTTGTGTGTGTGGTTTTTGAAAATGCTTTGAAAAGAGGCCATCGTTGTGGCAACCTTTGTAATGATTCTTGTTTGAATGTATACAAAGATGTATTTGGCTTTTGAAAAGATTTCAATGTTTGAAAGTTTGATTTGGGAAATGTTTTGAAATTGTGTTGTGAGGTGTGTTTTGAAAATAGCAAGGATGTTTTGCAAGTTTTGATCAAGTAACTAAGAGTTGTCTACCCTATTTTACTCAAAGATCTTTCCTACATGTTTTTAACCCTTTTTGACAGTGTTGTTTTACCATTGCATTTGGTAAACAACCTTGTATTAGGATGTTAAACGGGACAGGCGCGGGTCATCCTATAGACCATGATAGAAATTGTGTTAAGTATATTTAGCAAACTTTTGAGGGACTTGATCATTTTGTTTAGGCAACCAAGATAGCGTCATCGAGTGACTATGATCTTTTGTTTTGCCAAAGTACTTAACATGCATAACATGGCCCATTTTTAAGGCAACAAGTTGATGAAACCCTAGGGGTGCAAGTGTGCATTGTGTATTGATTTTCATGCATTTTTGTCTTTGTATTAGGTCAAGCTACTTGTTAATTTTGGGTTTTTGCATACAAACCTTAATCTCTAATCATGGCATAATTGAAAGCGTAAATGCGTAAAATAATCTATACTATTACAACATGATTATGGGGAGGGGGATACAATTTTTGAATGGGGATTATTTGACAACAAATTAAAACCCTAGTTTTACTATTACATCCAAATTGAATCAAATAGCATGAATAACAAATGAATAATATTTAAATAAACTAATTAAATAAATATACACAATAATATGAATATGCAAAAAAGGATTTTGTTTATTTTTATGTATGTAAAAATATTTAATGTAAAAAGAAAGAAATAAATAAAAAGATTATTATTTTTATTTATTAAGGGTAAAACCCTAATTTTTAAGAATATGAATATATTGACTATATTATTTATATACAATAAAATAAAATAGTGTATATACAAAAAAATAAAATATATTTAGAAAAAGTATTTTTTAAGTATAAATAATAATAAAAATAAAAGTATAGTATTTTTATGTTTTTATTCTAAAGTTTCTATTAAATAAAATAAAAGTATGTTTATATATTAATTATATTAAATATGTACAAAAAATAAAATAAAATATATACAAGATAAAAATATATTTAGAATAATATTTTTGAGTGTAAATAAAAGAATAAAAATAAAAGGTATAATTATATTATTTTCAAGTTTTCAATAAATAGAAATATATATATACTAATTAAATTGTTTTTTATGTTAGAAAAAATAGAAATAAAATGCAAAATAAATGTAAAAAATTATAAAATATTTTTTTTGGGTATTTTTTATGTTTGGAAATAATAAAATAAAATCAGAAATGAAAATATAATAACAAAACATAAAAATATGAAGAAATGGGCCAGGGGGTGTATACAGCAAAAGGGGGGTGTTAAAAACAAAAGAAGCAAAGCCCAGCCCAAGCCAGACTTCATCTTCAACCTCTGGCTTCAAATTTCGCGCGCGCCCTGTACAATTGCTAGATCCTGCATACGAGCTCTATTGTAAAAACACATAATATCAAAGTTGTAGAGCTTTTCAAGACGAATCCAACCATATAAAAAACTTGTCCTAACTCTCAAAGACCAGAGAGAATTTCTCGGGCCCTAAAATCTAACCTAATTTTTTCAGGATGTTCATGGACCAAATTCTCTTAGCATGCTTAATAAAAATGAAAACTGAGCATATGTACAGCTTCATGGCTATGAATACTACATTTCTTATTCACAAACCTAAGTATAAATGTTCCTAAATAGAGAGATAGGAAGTTGATAAAAACCTGTTTCAACTGACTTCGTGTAAGGCAATGTGGAGCTTTTCAACAAGGCTTGAGATGTCTGGGAGCTTGCTTGAACTTCACTTGACCTTCTCCAATGTCTAGCTTGCCTTGAATGTACTTGAACAAGCCTACAGAACTCAACCTGCACAAGCTCAAATTGAAAATGGCAAAACCCTGTAAATGGAGTTACAGTTAGTATTTAAGGGTTGGGATAGTTTGGATGGGTTATGTGGAAGATGTTTGAACCAATTTGGGACAAAACGCACGAGCAATTTGTGTTGTGGAACTCAAACTGCAGGGGGTGCCCTATTTTGCAAAGTGAAGATGATTTTGTGCTATAGGAGGTTTGAGAGCTCAAGGAGTCATGTTTTTGGCTCAAGGGGGTGTGAGAAAGTTGTCTCAAATGCTTGCACAAGTTAGTTTTCACAGATGTTTAAGTTCTAGTGTTTTGGACCAATTTCTTGGTTATGAAGCAAAGTGTGAGAAGTGATGTGAAACAGGCCTGTACAGGCTACCCATATGCTTTCACCCTCTGCTCTTGGCCCCTCTAATTTGTGGATTTGATTTGCTGCATAAGATATGGACTAATGCTCAAGAAATCAGTTTTGACATAAAGCAAGATTTAAGCAAAAATGGTAATGTTGCTTTTTCTATTTAAGGATTAATCTAATGTGCAATGTTCTAATGAACAAAAAAAATGCCTTAGACCAATGGTTTTGCACTTAATTATTGAGTGTGGAATGGTTTTGAGGCCTTTAATCTAGTGCAAAGCAAGCTGATTTGAATTTGCAATTTGTAACAATATAAACATGCCATGGATGAAAAGTGAGTTTTTGTCAACTTCAAGCCTTCGATTCTCCCTAACCACAAATGAGTTTGGAGAGTTCTTGGACATTTTGGAAAGCTTGAAACATGCTCTACAATACATATTTGAAATGCAGTTTGAGATTCCAAGTGGAACTATGTGAAAAATGGCCATGAAGATAGGTCAAAATCCTGCCTAAACTAGGGCAAAATTTCACTAAGTTAAAAGTTTTAGGGACCCTTGTTCCAAAAATCATAACTTGAGATCCAAGCTTCTTTTGGGAAAACTTTGTGAAAAAAAGTTGTATATTTTATGGAGGACTACAACTTTCATGTTGGAAGTTTTGTTTGAATACAATTGCATCATGGTGAAAATGTTGGGCAAAGTTAGGAAAAATTAAGAGAATTTCATAACTTAGAAAAATTCTAAGTTATGAAATTTTTCAACTTTAAACCCTAATTTGAAAAAATGGGTTTCTTGATGAACAAGTTTCATGTTTTTACTCATCTTGATGAAAAATGACCCTTGGCACTTGATTTTGACCAAAAAGTCAAAGTTTGACTTTTCAGTGTACAGTCAAAATTTGATCAGTTGACTGAGAAATTCATTTGTCAATCCAATGCAATTGAGATATTTTGAACTTTGTGAATAGGTCAAGATGATGTCATTGAGTCCTTGAATCCATGCTTGATCCTAATTTGCCATTGGCTAGGTCAAAAATCAGAAATTGCCTTTGTGCAGTCAAAACCCTAAAAAAGACCATTTTACCCTTTTGGTGATCTGATCAAATTTCTTGTGGAGTTGTGGTCCAAACTTGATCAAATGGTTCATATGAGTCTATAATGTTGATGTGGGTCAAAATTTATGAGGTTTGACTGTAAATTGGCCATAGTTGACTTTTTCCCCAATACAGTTGATTTCTAGGTGAACTGTCCAATTGACTGAGCAAAAATTTGATTCAAGGCTTGAAACTTGGTAGAGGTAATCTTGTAAGTCCAACATGAAGTATGAAAGTCACTTTGAGCATTGAAAGTCCAAAATTCCTTGTGCAAACTCAAACCCTAATTTAGGTCAACAGTGCGAGGAGATGTCTTGAGCAAAGCAAACCCTAGCTTGATCTTGAGTTCAAAGAGCCTTGTGATGAGAAATCTTGATAAAATGAGAGGGAAAATTTTGGGATACAACAGTTGCCCCTGTTCAATCTTCTTGAACTTGAAGAGTTAGATTGGCGAGTTTGCCTTTCGTGACTCGAAGGAAAAAGATGATTGGACACTAGAGTGCCCGTAAATTTGCACTCGTCAAAATGTAACTGAGGGAATGGGCTTAAAGATTCCATTTGGAGATGGTAGAATCTTGCTGGAGATGGGCTTAAAGATGCCATCCAAAATTTGTTTGTTGAAAATCAGGAGCATGATAATCAGAATGGTATCCGTATCTGGAACGTATTTGAGTTGTATCTAGAGATTGGATTCATAAGAGCAAAGGAATGGCGTCCATGTCTGGAGAGTATCTGAGCTATAACTGTATTTGATTCTTAAATGAATATCAGAACGACTGTCGTGCCTGGAGTGTATCTGTATTGTATCTGAAGTTGAGATCTGTATGAGTAGCAGAATGACTTCCGTGTCTGGAGTGTATCTGTATTGTAACTGGGATCTGGACAAGTGACAGAATAACTTCCGTGTCTAGAGTGTATCTGAACTTGAAGTTGATAGTTGAATCTGAATGAGAAATAGAATGGCTTCAATGTCTGGAGCATATCTAGTATGTATCTGATTGCTGGAGTCTGAATGAGTAGTAGAATGACCACCGTGTCTGGGGTGTATCCATACTGTATCTGAAATCTTTGAACATTTGTTAAAGGTAGCTTTTAATCTTATCCTGAAAAGGGTAAAATGTTAGCTAAAACACAAAGTTATGTTGCATGACATGTATGACGCAATAAAATGTGTTCTATCAATGTTTATGATATATGGATGTAATGGATGCACATGTAAGCCGATTAGCTGAGGAAAATAAATCCTTGATAGCTGGAGATAATGAAATCTTTAACCGATGCCGGAGAAAATAAATCTTTGAATGCTGCTTGGGGATTCAAAACCTTTGATCGTTGAGAATGAGAAATCCTGGGACCACTGGTGGGGATAGAAAATCCTTGGCGACTCGTGGGGATTAACAGGAACTTTGACAACTTCTGCGGGGAATTGAGAATCCTTCATGACTTTCCCATGAAATAAGGAAAACTCTGATGATCTCTACTGGGGAATTAAAACTTGGGAGGCTTCAACTTGGAGAAACGAGATCGAGAATCTTCGATCTGCAGGGAAATAACTCTGTGGGGAGAATGCTTATCCTGTTGGAGAGTTTTCAAAAGCTTGGGTTGTATGCCAATCTATTGAGGAAGCAAAAATGAGAATCTTCATTCAAGCGTTTGGGTCAGGAGGTTGGGTGTATGCCAATCTTCTGGAGTTTTAAGAATGAGAATCTTCATTCTGTTAAAGGTATCAGGAGCTTGGGAGTATGCCAATCTTCTGGGGTTTTAAGAATGAGAATCTTCATTCTGTTAAGGGTATCAGGAGCTTGGGAGTATGCCAATCTTCTGGGGTTTTAAGAATGAGAATCTTCAGTCTGTTAAGGGTATCAGGAGGTTGGGAGTATGCCAATCTTCTGAGGTTTTATCCTTGGTTGGGGATAGAACAAAAGTTAACTGTTATCTGGTGGATTTCAAGGTTTTAAGATAACTTGCTGGAGGATTTGGAGAAACCAGATGATCTCCACTGTGTTTTAGAGGTTGAATTTTTGGACTCCATTGGGGAAGAAAGTTTCATCTTTATTGGGAATTGGTAGTTCAAAGTCTTCTGGCTCCGCTGGGGATTGGGAGTTTAGAAACTTAACTCTGATGGCGATTTTGAAACTTAACTCCGCTAGGGATATGTATTTCAAAGCTTCAACTCTATTGAGGACCTGGATGATGTACTGCAGGGGATTTCCTCTGGAATAGCCTAAAGACATTTTCCTATACTTTCAACCTATCAGTAATTATCCTTTCTCATTTCGTTTTATTTGTAGGAAGTGATTATATTCAAATGCATATGCTCATTTAATAAATCATTGGATGTTTTCAAATAAAACACAAGTGTAAAAAGAAAGAAAAGGAAAACAAATTCCTGCACTTTGAAGTATCTTTGTATTAACTTTGTGTAAGTATTTTGTACAAAGGAGACAGACATCCTAGTAAGAGAATGTTGTCATAAAAAATGAGAGAAATTTATACAAAGAAATATGGCTATGTGTAACAATTCCATGTGGTTCCCATTCTACTATAGCCTTCGTAACTCTAATTATCTTGTCCATTTGTTGCCTTGTTCGACGATAATTAGGTTGATCAGAAGCTCGGAGTTTTTCCGTGAAAAGATTGTCCTTAAAGTGATCCGACGAGACATAGTCATACGCTTTAATTCCCTAACTTTTTCCTGGACCGCCCTTTCGGGTTTTCAGTCCACCGGGAAACCCTTTTTTGCCCAAGTCGCCCTTTCTGGTTTTCAACTTGCCGGGTGTACATATTTTTTTATTTATCCCTAATTTTTACCTGAACCCCCCTTTCGGGTTTTTGATTCACCGGGATGCCCATTTTTGCCCAAGTCGCCCTTTCGGGTTTTCAACTTGTCGGGTCGTTTATGCGTAGTATCTTTTGACTATGTCTGTGTTCGCAGGGTGCGGCAGGTCATCACCATCCATGGTGGTCAAGATCATTGCCCCACCAGAAAATATGTTTTTGATCACAAATGGTCCTTCGTAAGTAGGAGTCCATTTTCCCCTGGGATCACTTTGCGGCAAGATGATCCGCTTGATTACAAGATCTCCGACTTGATACACCTGACGCCTGACTTTCTTGTTGAAAGCCCTGATCATCCGTTTTTGATACGTCTGACCATGACAAACAGCAGTAAGTCACTTTTTGTTGATCAAGTTAAGTTGATCAAGCCGTGTCTGAATCCAACCGTCTTCACTTAAACCAACATCCTTCATAATCCTCAAGGAAGGGATCTGAACTTCCATAGGTAAAACAACTTCCATGCCATATACCAAAGAAAAGGGGGTTGCCCCGGTTGAAGTACGCGCCGTGGTACGATATCCATGCAGAGCAAACGGTAACATCTCATGCCAGTCCTTGTAGGTGACTGTCATCTTTTGAATGATCTTCTTGATATTTTTGTTCGCAGCTTCAACAACACCGTTCATCTTTGGCCGATAGGGAGATGAATTGTGATGTTGAATCTTGAACTGCTCGCACAGAGCAGTGATCACAGTGTTATTCAGGTTTGTACCGTTGTCCGTGATGATCTTGTCGGGAACACCATACCGGCATATGAGGTTCTGCTTAATGAAGCGGGCAACCACATTCTTTGTAACGGAGGCGAAGGAAGCTGCTTCGACCCATTTGGTAAAGTAATCAATAGCCACCAGGATGAAGCGATGTCCATTGGATGCCATAGGCTTGATCTCTCCAATCATGTCGATTCCCCACATTGTGAATGGCCAAGGAGCTGTTAGAACATTGAGAGGAACTGGAGGAATATGTACCTTGTCAGCATAGACTTGGCATTTGTGACAAATACGGGAATATTGATGAAAGTTAGCTTCCATGGTAGACCAGTAGTAGCTTGTCCTTAGAATCTTCTTAGCCATCGTATGTCCGCTCAAGTGGGTGCCAAATGTGCCGCTATACAGTTCAGTCATGATCAGCTCAGCTTCAACCTTGTCCACACAACGAAGCAGAACACAATCATGGTTGCGCTTATATAAGATACCATTGCTCAGGAAGAACTTGGCAGCAAATCTCCTTAAGAACTTTTTGTCATTGACTGAAGCTCCTTCAGTGTATTCTCGAGTCTTGAGATACCTTTTGATTTCATGAAACCAGGGTTGTTCCACTACTTCTTCGGTATTAATCTCATGACAGTGCGCAGGTTCGTCCATTTTCTTGATGGTGATTTGGGGAGCCTCATTATCCCAGTTGAGTTTAAACATGGACGACATTGTAGCCAGAGCATCCGCTAGCTAATTTTCTTCTCGCAGGAAGTGCTCGAAGGTAATCTGCTCAAAATGAGGCAACAATGTCAGGACGTGTTCTTTGTATGGGATAAGATTAGGATGTTTAGTGTCCCACTCTCCTTTGATTTGACTGATAACCAAAGATGAGTCCCCAAATATAACCAAATATTTGATTCCTAGGTCAATCGCAGCCTTGAGACCAAAGATACAAGCTTCATACTCGGCCATGTTGTTGGTGCAGTTGAAGCAGAGTCTAGCAGTGAAAGGTGTATGGCAACCTTCTAGAGAAATAAGTACTGCGCCGATACCGTTGCCAAGTGCATTTGAAGCACCATCAAAGTACAGGGTCCATCGGGATCCTTGTTCAGGTCCGTCATATGGTCCATTACCTTCAATGTTGTCCAATGTCATAATGTCCTCGTCAGGGAAGTCAAACTTCATGGATTGGTAATCTTCGACCGCTTGATGAGCTAGATGGTCATCTAGTACACTCCCATTTATAGCTTTTTGGGTTGTGTACTGGATGTCATATTCAGTCAAGATCATTTTCCATCTAGCGATTCTTCCGGATAAAGCAGGCTTCTCGAAGATGTACTTAATCGGATCCATTTTAGAAATCAGCAGAGTGGTATGTGTCAACATATACCGCCTTAGCCGGCGAGAAGCCCATACCAAAGCGCAGCAAGTTTTATCGAGCAGTGAGTAGCGAGTCTCACAGTCGATAAAATTTTTGCTAAGGTAATAAATGGCATGCTATTTTCGACCAAACTCATCATGTTGGCCCAGTACGCACCCCATTGAGTTATCCAAAACAGTCAGATACATGATTAATGGCCTTCCTTCGACGGGTGGCATCAAGATAGGAGGTTCCAACAAATACTCCTTGATCTTATCGAAAGCAACTTGACAGTCATCATTCCATTCAACCACCTGATCTTTCTTCAACAACTTGAAGATTGGTTCACAGGTAGATGTTAGGTGAGAAATGAACCTTGCAATGTAGTTTAGGCGTCCCAAGAAACCTCTGACCTCCTTCTCAGTGCGGGGGGAAGGCATTTCTTGTATAGCTTTGACTTTGGCAGGATCAACCTCAATGCCTTTGTTGCTGACGATGAATCCCAAGAGTTTTCCGGACCTAACTCCAAAAGTGCACTTGCTAGGGTTTAGTCTGAGCTTATACTCCTTCAATCTGACAAACAACTTTTGCAGATGGTCGAGGTGTTCTTCTTCTGTCTGTGAACGAGCTATCATGTCGTCTACGTAGACTTCGATCTCATGATGTATCATATCATGAAACAAAGCTACCATGCCTCGCTGATAGGTTGCCCCGACATTCTTTAGTCCGAATGGCATCACTTTATAGCAGAAGGTACCCCACTGTGTAACAAAAGTAGTCTTCTCCATGTCTTCGGGGGACATTTTGATCTGGTTGTACCCTGAAAATCCATCCATGAAAGAGAATACCTTGTGTTGAGCTGTATTGTCGACCAAAATGTCAATGTGTGGTAGTGGAAAATCATCTTTAGGGCTAGCCCTGTTTAAGTCTCTGTAGTCCACACACATTCTGACTTTGCCGTCCTTCTTAGGCACGGGCACAATGTTAGCAACCCATTGTGGATAGGAAGTAACAGCCAGAAAGCCAACATTGAACTGCTTCATCACCTCAAATTTGATCTTTTCGGACATGTTGGGCCTTATTCGGCTGACTTTCTGTTTGATTAGGGGACAATCTTCTCTTGTAGGGAGACGGTGAACCACAATATCTGTATCCAGTCCTGACATATCTTCATAGGACCAGACGAAGATCTCAACAAACTCATTCAATAGCTCAACTAAGCGCTCTTTGACACTTGGCTCCAGGTTGGCACCCACTTTAACCTCTTTTCTGTCTTCGGAAGTACCCAAATTGATAGTCTCTAACAACTCTTCATGGGGAAGAATAGCTCTTTCTTCTTGTTGCAAAATTCTAGCCAACTCTCCAGGCACTTCACAGTCTTCATCACCTTCATACTCGGTATGATTGACCAAATCTTCAGAGTCACTGAAGGTCAAAGCAGAATAGTCACCCATGGAATCCGGAGTGGATGGGTACCTGCATTTTGTGAGTGTGGGTGTGTGTAAGGGATATCCATCCTTAAACAAAATAAAATGTAAAAGGAAAGAAAATGAACACAAAAGTTTATAGATGAAAACGTCCATGATTCATTAAAAATGGAATATGAAAATGAAGAATCAAAACCCTTACAAATGGACCTATATGCCCCGGGCAAGGCATAAGGCGAAAAGAGTGTACAAATTGTTTAATAATTATTACAGACCAAACAGGAAATGTTCAAAAGATAAATTACTGATTGATGAAAGTAATGGGAACGAAGTCTTTCGCCTCCCAGTTGTTCAGTCCTCCTTCAATGGTTGGAAAGATCCAATCTTCAAAATTGCTCCCTTCTTCATCATCTTCCAAAGCATGAACTCCATGATGAGTGATCTTTAATGGTGGTCCTCCAACCCGGGAGCGACGCACGGCCTTCTGGCTAGCAGCAGCGAAACCCAATCCGAACTTGTCTGTCTTGTAAGAAAAATCTGGCAGTTGACCCCATATTGTGCTTCCTCCTTCCTTGACTACAGCCTCTGCATCTTTAAGGGATGACATCCGGAACACAGGTTTGGTAATGATGGGCACATCAGTCATTGTCTTGGATACCGCGATCTCAGGAGAAACCTCTTCAAAGTGTTGGAAAGGTGTTTCTATGAATTCACCATCTAACTCCACGTAGCGGAAAGAGTTAAGGTGGCTTATCATATACTCCTCCTCACCATGAACTGTTATGATCTTACCCTGGACTGGGTATTTGAGCATCTGGTGTAGAGAAGAAGTGGTTGCCCCAGCGTTGTAGATCCATGGCCTTCCCAACAAGCATGAATATGAAGGACGGATGTCCATCACATAAAAAGTAGAGTTGAAAATTTTTGTTCCCACCTTAATTGGGATTTCCACCTCTCCGTGAACCATCCGCTTAGAACCGTCGAAGGCTCTGACAATGATATTACTGGGCTTTAAGGTCAAACCTTCACAGTCTAGCCTGTCCAATGCTTTCTTTGGTAGGACATTTAGAGACGAACTGGTATCAACCAGAACGTGAGCAAGAGTGGTCCCTCTACACTCTACCGAGACATGCAGCGCATCATTATGCTTTCTTCCTTTAGAAGTTAGATCTGCATCAGAAAAGCCCAGACCATTGTCGGCTGTAAGGCTGGCTACACACTCTTGAAACTGATCTGCAGAAGTTTCTTGAGGCACGTGCGCCGTCTTCAGGAATTTGATCAAGGCTTTGGCATGAGCCTCAGAGCAGAGCAATAGAGCCAGCATAGAGATTTTTGAAGGGGTTTGCCCCAGCTGCTCTACGACATCATAGTCGCTCTTCTTAATTATCTTTAAGATTTCCTCCATTTCCTTTTGGGTGGTCTCAGGGATAACCAAAGTCTGAGCCCTCGTCCTGACGGGCGTTTCTTGGATCCCCTTACCTTTATCGGCAATAACAGCAGAGGGTACAACTTCGGGAGTAACAATTTCTTCAATCACTAGACTTCGCACAGATATCTTGACGGGCACAGGAGCACTTGAGGGTCCGAAGACTGCCCTTGGAGGAGCAATCTCCGGAGAGAAGATTCTTCCACTACGAGTTATCTTACTTGTCCCTGCAATATTTCCTACATCAGGAGTTTCTTCATCGGAATTCTCTTCGGCCGATTCGATTTGCTTGACACTATGGTAGAAGATCTCTCCTCCATAATTCCACGGTATCGTCTTGTTGGACTTATATGGGATAGGCCCCGGCATGGTAATCTTTAGCGGTACAAACTTTGGATCAGGTGTAATCTTAATATGACTTTTGCAGGTCTTGGAAATTTTTTCGGAAATGGTGATTATAGCAATGTCATTGATTGGAGTAACAGGAGTAACAAGAGTAACATGAGTAATAGTATCAACAAGAGTTTTCTGAAAGAGTATTTCTTGAGTATCCATCAGGCGTTGGATGCCTGATTTCAACAGCGGACAGTCGGATTGCAAGGTTGAACAAAAGTAACAATCTTTTTCACAGCCCGGGAAAATCCCAGCTTTCAACAGATTCATCTTGATCATTGGCAATGGAGTCATTAAGTCATCAACAGCAGTAATATGAAGATCTTCAACAATAGCATGGACATTATGACCATGTTTTGGCATAGGAGCGGATATCACATTAGGTTTTTCGGGAGCATCAAACTCTACCTCCTTGGCATCTATCAAATCTTGGATCTTGTTTTTAAGGGCCCAACAGTTGTTGGTGTCATGCCACACATTGTCCGAATGATATGCACATTTTGCATTTGAATGATAATAGGGAGAAGAGGTATTTGGGTTTTTCGGCGCTTCTTTTAAGTTGGTAAGGTTTAATTTTAACAGATGAGGGAGGACCTGAGCCGGTGTCATATTGATCCGAGTGAATTGCCGTTGTGGCCTTTCCACCCTATTTTGGTTAGCCCTAGGTTGACTACTTAGAGGTTGATCGGTTGAAGAGTTCTGAATCATCACAGCCCCCACCGTTGGTCGGCGCTCTGTTCTTCCTTGATTTCTCTGGGAGTAAACGACAAAAGCTTCTTTCTTGGCTGGGAAGGTCTTCTTGACAGTAGTGGAAGCAGCTGCATCCTTCTGAATTTTACCACTCTTAATGCCAGCTTCGACCCTTTCACCTGTTAGTATTAATTCATTGAACCTTGCAGATGAGCTCCCGATCAAGTGATTAAAGAATGGACCTGACAGGGTCCCCAAAAACATGTCAACCAGCTCTCTATCCGACAATGGTGGCTGCACCCTTCCAGCCAAATCCCGCCACTTCTGGGCGTACTCCTTAAAGCCCTCATTAGAAACCATACCCATACTCTATAGTTGAGTACGAGTAGGCACTAAATCTGCGTTATATTGGTATTGTCGATAGAAAGCAGCAACCAAATCTTCCTAGTTATGAACATCAGATCTCTCAAGTTGATAGAACCAGTCCAATTGCGTACCCGACAAACTATCTTAAAAAAAGTGGACCCACAGATCCTTATTAGAAGAGTGAGGTTGGATCTTTCTGACGTAGGACCGCAGATGCATCTTCAGACAGGACAAACCGTCGTATTTAGAAAATGTAGGCACTTTGAATTTGGGGGGAATGACGATCCCAGCAACCAACCCTAGTTCTTCGAAATCCAGCCCGGGAACCCTTTGTACTTCCATGGCTGCCAGCCGCTCTTCCAGATTTTTATATTTATCGTCCGCAGGAGGATACTGCTGCTCAGAGTAATCTTCCTCCTCTTCTTCTTCTTCCTCTTCATCTTCATACTCGGAGGGCATCGCAACTCCCTTACCTTTACAAACCCCTTCGTCAGACGTCGAGGGGAACTCGAGGACCCTTCTAGCCTGGTTCTCAAATCTTCTTCCCATAGTGGCCACACCAATCCTTTTCTTCTTTTTCTCTTTGTCTTTTTCCTTCTCTTTCTCTAACAGTTCTTTAAGGTCCTCTTGACCCTTTGCCAAGGTCATGAGGAGTTGTTGGAACTGAGAATTTTATGCTTGCAGATCTTTGACCGTCTGCTCTATATCCATCTTGCTGAAATAAACAGCAGAAAGATAAGGAAACCTGGTGTGAAGACCTGTTTATGCATATGATGAATGATATGTATTCATGTAATGCATTCAAGGATTCAGAAATTCAAAGTTGTTGCAAAAAAAAAAGAACACACGTCATATTAATAAGAAGAAATTTGTTAGTACATAAATTCCCCATGGGCAAAATATTACAAAGCTTCTTAATGTAAAAAGACATTGCACATCCTCTTTGGCGCGATGTAAGTGTTAAGAGTCTCCGCTTCGTGAAGTCGGCGGGTAAGTTCCAAAACCTTCTTCTCACTGGCATAGAAGATGGCTTCAAAAGTGTTCCGCTCTTCCTTGAGCTGTATCCAACTCTTTTGTAATTCTTCCAATGATGTTGGCATGTCAGGATGTAGGAGGGTGTATGGAACCTCTCCTTCCATAACAGGCTCTTTGATCACGGGGAGGATGTGGGGGTAAGGCATCATAAGACTCTGGGCGCGGGTTCGTACCCACTTGAGATAAGGCTCAAGGGGGATGGAATTCTTATGTCCGAGTGTCTTACTATCCACTTTGTTGGGCATCCTCCAAGCTCGGATAAACCTTTGTCAAAGTCCTTGAGCATCGTTGTCGAAGTCAAAAACCAAGTCAGGAATCACCATGCCGTGAGGGCCATCCCTTCGAGCATATCCAAACTGTCTCAGAGCTAAACAGGGGTTGTAGGTAATTCCTCCCCTAATGCCAAGTAATGGGACATTAGGGAATTCTCCGCAACGATCAATGATGATGACATTTTCTCTAGACCGAGAACACCAATGAACATCAGAATGTGTAAGGGTCATTAATCGTTGTGACCACCTCAAGCCTTGCTCATTTTTCAAAATTGAATGGGGAAGTTGAGAAATAAACCACCTTGCTAGAAGAGGAGTGCAGCACATGAGAACACCTCTTTTCTTCATTGTTCGTGTGTGAAATGAGTGTAGGATGTCCCCAAGCAATGTAGGCACCTGATTCCGAGATATGAAAATCTTGACAGCATTCACATCTATAAGCTGGTCAGGGTTTGGGAATAAGACCAACCCATAGATGAGAAGTGCTATAATCTCCTCAAAAGCTTGCAGATCTAAAGAATTACAGCAGTCTTGTGCCTTCTCAAACAGAAACTTTGCCAAGAAACCCTTGACACCACTTCTGGTTTCCCAATGACCTTTGATATCAGATGGTTGCAAGTGTAAGGCTTGAGCAACATCTTCAGGCTTTGGTTCTCTTTCCATACCGTTGTAGGGTAGTTGATGGAGAATAAGAATCCTCAGGAGTTGAGAAAATTCCTCCAAAGTAGGTACTAGTTGGTAATCAGGAAATGTAAAGCAATGGTGTAGGGGATCAAAGAACTGGATGAGGACTTTCACCATGTCTTCTTCAATGTTGGAGTTGACCAAGTTGAGAAGTCTACCATGTCTTTCACTGAAGGGAGAATTCTCTGGAATCTTGGAAGTAAGCTCCTTGAGTTGAGGAGGGATTCTCACAAGGTTGACTTGAATTGTTTTCCTGCGAAGAGATTCCATGACCTACAAAACAAGAACAAAGATGAAGATCTGAACCCTTGAAATGGTTAGTGGATGCATATGATGCTTTATGATGTTCATGATGTATGCACAAGTATATGTACAAGCAAGTCACACAAGATCCTAGTTTCAGGCTTGCATGGGGTTTCATAGGTAAGTACCCTCTTGAAGTTAGTTGGCTCAACCTGTCCTATAAATAGTAACCGGGTTCTAAGGAGCTCAATATCACTGGATTAATTTTTGTGTTCACTGTTTCAGTTTAGCCACTTAACTGGCGACCGAAATATTCCAAGAAAACAACCCTCAATGAGTGTAGTATCGAGTATCTACCAACTTTGGACTGCACCTAAGCCGGTCATCTCACTACCCCTAAAAAGGCCAAGATGGTCAAGTAAGGTTCTAAGAGTTCATTAGTGCTTCATGACATCACTCAGCGACCTCGTATTCTCTTTGATTGACTCAAAGGCTACCGGTACCCACAAATATGTCGCACTAATATAGCTATTGCTTCAACCATGTCGGTATACCCCGCACAGTTTCCACAACGTATTGCTATTTACCTATGAATGTTTCCCAAATCCTGGTAGAGGATTTCAAACCCAAACAATAGGACCAAATGTAAAGCAATCAAGGCAAACAAGATAAGCATGCAAAGGTGATCTAAACCCTAAGGTTACTCCACTTTTAAAGTTTTAATTCCCCAGCAGAGTAGCCAGTTCTGTGATACGGTGGGAGAACTGACTTGAGGTTTTGCGTTTGTATTCGCAAATGTTTCGGTTTAGCAAGAGTCGCCATCGACTTTTTATTTTATCCTAAGGAAAGGTCAAAAAGCACAGGAAAGACCTTTGAGATGTTTTCTTGTGTTCGGGGAGTATATTATGAAAAGGGAAGGTGCAAGCACCATTTTCATCCATGGTTATCCATGGGCTCTTAGTTACTTGTTTAGATCACTTGCTTTTGCTTTTCAATTGTTTGAAATGGTGCTTTGTGTGTGTGGTTTTTGAAAATGCTTTGAAAAGAGGCCATCATTGTGGAAACCTTTGTAATGATTCTTGTTTGAATGTATACAAAGATGTATTTGGCTTTTGAAAAGATTTCAATGTTTGAAAGTTTGATTTGGGAAATGTATTGAAATTGTGTTGTGAGGTGTGTTTTGAAAATAGCAAGGATGTTTTGCAAGTTTTGATCAAGTAACTAAGAGTTGTCTACCCTATTTTACTCAAAGATCTTTCCTACATGTTTTTAACCCTTTTTGACAGTGTTGTTTTACCATTGCATTTGGTAAACAACCTTGTATTAGGATGTTAAACGGGACAGGCGCGGGTCATCGTATAGACCATGATAGCAATTGTGTTAAGTATCTTTAGCAAACTTTTGAGGGACTTGATCATTTTGTTTAGGCAACCAAGATAGCGTCATCGAGGGACTATGATCTTTTGTTTTGTTTTTGTTTTGCCAAATTACTTAACATGCATAACATGGCCCATTTTTAAGGCAACAAGTGGATGAAACCCTAGGGGTGCAAGTGTGCATTGTGTATTGATTTTCATGCATTTTTGTCTTTGTATTAGGTCAAGCTACTTGTTAATTTTGGATTTTTGCATACAAACCCTAATCTCTAATCATGACATAATTGAAAGCGTAAATGCGTAAAATAATCTATACTATTACAACATGATTATGGGGAGGGGGATACAATTTTTGAATGGGGATTATTTGACAAGAAATTAAAACCCTAGTTTTACTATTACATCCAAATTGAATCAGATGGCATGAATAACAAATGAATAATATTTGAATAAACAAATTAAATAAATATACACAATAATATGAATATGCAAAAAAGGTTTTTGTTTATTTTTATGTATGTAAAAATATTTAATGTAAAAAGAAAGAAATAAATAAAAAGATTGTTATTTTTATTTATTAAGGGGAAAACCCTAATTTTTAAGAATATGAATATATTGACTATATTATTTATATACAATAAAATAAAATAGTGTATATACAAAAAATATATATATATATATTTAGAAAAAGTATTTTTTAAGTATAAATAATAATAAAAATAAAAGTATAGTATTTTTATGTTTTTATTTTAAAGTTTCTATTAAATAAAATAAAAGTATGTATATATATATTAATTATATTAAATATGTACAAAAAATAAAATAAAATATATACAAGATAAAAATATATTTAGAATAATATTTTTGAGCGTAAATAAAAGAATAAAAATAAAAGGTATAATTATATTATTTTCAAGTTTTCAATAAATAGAAATATATATACTAATTAAATTGTTTTTTATGTTAGAAAAAATAGAAATAAAATGCAAAATAAATGTAAAAAATTATAAAATATTTTTTTGGGTATTTTTTATGTTTGGAAATAATAAAATAAAATCAGAATTGAAAATATAATAACAAAACATAAAAATATGAAGAAATGGGCCAGGGGGTGTATACAGCAAAAGGGGGGTGTTAAAAATAAAAGAAGCAAAGCCCAGCCCAAGCCAGACTTCATCTTCAACCTCTGGCTTCAAATTTTGCGCGCGCCCTGTACAATTGCTAGATCCTGCATACGAGCTCTATTGTAAAAACACATAACATCAAAGTTGTAGAGCTTTTCAAGACGAATCCAACCATATAAAAAACTTGTCCTAACTCTCAAAGACCAGAGAGAATTTCTCTGGCCCTAAAATCTAACCTAATTTTTTCAGGATGTTCATGGACCAAATTTTCTTAGCATGCTTAATAAAAATGAAAACTGAGCATATGTACAGCTTCATGGCTACAAATACTACATTTCTTATTCACAAACCTAAGTCTAAATGTTCCTAAATAGAGAGATAGGAAGTTGATAAAAACCTGTTTCAGCTGACTTCGTGTAAGGCAATGTGGAGCTTTTCAACAAGGCTTGAGATGTCTGGGAGCTTGCTTGAACTTCACTTGACCTTATCCAATGTCTAGCTTGCCTTGAATGTACTTGAACAAGCCTACAGAACTCAACCTGCACAAGCTCAAATTGAAAATGGAAAACCCTGTAAATGGAGTTACAGTTAGTGTTTAAGGGTTGGGATAGTTTGGATGGGTTATGTGGAAGATGTTTGAACCAATTTGGGACAAAACGCACGAGCAATTTGTGTTGTGGAACTCAAACTGCAGGGGGTGCCCTATTTTGCCAAGTGAAGATGATTTTGTGCTATAGGAGGTTTGAGAGCTCAAGGAGTCGTGTTTTTGGCTCAAGGGGATGTGAGAAAGTTGTCTCAAATGCTTGAACAAGTTAGTTTTCACAGATGTTCAAGTTCTAGTGTTTTGGACCAATTTCTTGGTTATGAAGCAAAGTGTGAGAAGTGATGTGAAACAGGCATGTACAGGCTATCCATATGCTTGCACCCTCTGCTCTTGGCCCCTCTAATTTGTGGATTTGATTTGCTGCATAAGATATGGTGCAATGCTCAAGAAATCAGTTTTGACATAAAGCAAGATTTAAGCAAAAATGGTAATGTTGCTTTTTCTATTTAAGGATTAATCTAATGTGCAATGTTCTAATGACCAAAACAATGCCTTAGACCAATGGTTTTGCACTTAATTATTGAGTGTGGAATGGTTTTGAGGCCTGTAATCTAGTGCAAAGCAAGATGATTTGAATTTGCAATTTGTAACAATATGAACATGCCATGGATGAAAAGTGAGTTTTTGCCAACTTCAAGCCTTCGATTCTCCCTAACCACAAATGAGTTTGGAGAGTTCTTGGACATTTTGGAAAGCTTGCAACATGCTCTACGATCCATATTTGCAATGCAATTTGAGATTCCAAGTGGAACTATGAGAAAAATGGCCATGAAGATAGGTCAAAATCCTGCCTAAACTAGGGCAAAATTTCACTAAGTTAAAAGTTTTAGGGACCCTTGTTCCAAAAATCATAACTTGAGATCCAAGCTTCTTTTGGGAAAACTTTGTGAATCAAAGTTGTAGATTTTGTGGAGGAATACAACTTTCATGTTGGAAGTTTTGTTTGAATCTAATTGTATCATGGTGAAAATGTTGGGCAAAGTTAGGAAAAATTAAGAAAATTTCATAACTTAGAAAAATTCTAAGTTATGAAAATTTTCAACTTTAAAACCTAATTTGCAAAAATGGGTTTCTTGATGAAAAAGTTTCATGTTTTTACTCATCTTGATGAAAAATGACCCTTGGCACTTGATTTTGACCAAAAAGTCAAAGTTTGACTTTTCAGTGTACAGTCAAAATTTGATCAGTTGACTGAGAAATTCATCTGTCAATCCAATGCAATTGAGATCTTTTGAACCTTGTGAATAGGTCAAGATGATTCCATTGAGTCCTTGAATCCATGCTTGAGCCTAATTTTCCATTGGCTAGGTCAAAAATCAGAAATTGCCTTTGTGCAGTCAAAACCCTAAAAATGACCATTTTGCCCTTTTGGTGATCTAATCAAATTTCTTGTGGAGTTGTGGTCCAAAGTTGATTAAATGGTTCGTATGAGTCTATAATGTTGATTTGGGTCAAAATTTATGTGGTTTGACTGTAAATTGGCCATAGTTGACTTTTTCCTCAATACAGTTGATTTCAAGGTCAATTGTCCAATTGACTGAGCAAAAATTTGATTCAAGGCTTGAAACTTGGTAGAGGTAATCTTGTAAGTCCAACATGAAGTATGAAAGTCACTTTGAGCATTGAAAGTCCAAAATTCCTTGTGCAAACTCAAACCCTAATTTAGGTCAACAGTGCGAGGAGATGTCTTAAGCAGAGCAAACCCTAGCTTGATCTTGAGTTCAAAGAGCCTTGTGATGAGAAATCTTGATAAAATGAGAGGGAAAATTTTGGTGTACAACAGCAGGCTTTAGTTAAATTCTTGAAGACTGCTTATGTGCCGCAAGAAATTTAAGTTGATCAATTTGGAAGTTATGTGGCGAGTTTAACAATTGATAATGGTTTGGGCTTTTTCGATGTTGACTTGACTCTGGAGGGGAGAAATCATAATAGGGGCATGTATGTCTCCATTGAATGCAAGGGCACTACGTTGGCTCATGTGTTAATTGATGCTGGCTCTTTACTGAATGTTCTCCCTAAAGGTGCTCTAGACAGACTGGATTATGAAGGGGTTGTGTTGAAGCCCAGTAATATCATAGTTCGAGCCTTTGACGGATTGAAAAGAATGGTGCATGGAGAAGTAGATCTCCAAATCAAAGTGGGTTCACAAATATTTGAGTCCACCTTCTATGTAATGGACATCCAACCAGCCTATTCTTATCTATTGGGACACCCCTGGATCCATGGGGCAGGAGTTGTTACCTCCACCTTGCATTAAAAACTAAAGTATCTAGTAAAAGGAAAGGTTGTTACTGTCTGTGGAGAATAGGAATATATGGTCAGCCACCTCAATTTATTCTAATACATGGAGATGGACAGAGAATTTATCGAGACTCCATGTCATACCTTTGAATTGATTTCCCCTGCTTCTGTTGAAGATGTTTCTTCCATTCCAAAGATCACCAAAACTCCGCACAAGATGGCTTCCTTCAAAGATGCCAAAGCTACTATTGAAGAAGGTGGTAATACTATTTAGGGTCATCTTCCTGATATCCCTTACAAATTAGACAAGTTTGGTTTGGGCTTTACAATAGAAGGACAAAGGGTTGTTCGTCGCGCTATTGCTGGGAGACCTCCATTCCGTATCAGCAACAACAGAGTTAATGTTATAGAGGATGCAGACATTGATAGTGATTTCAACAGCTGGATATTCCCCACCATTGGTGATGGACTTGATACTTGGAAACCAAAAGACATATTCCATATCTTCTTTAGTCAGGAGTAATAGCTATATTCTTGTCTTTTTGCTTTTAAAAGATTTTTGGTTATGTAATAAACAATGACTTAAAACCCTATGTCTTACCCGAGGTACAATGGTTCATTTGTTAAGGGTTGATAATTCATAAACATTTCTCATTCAATAAAAACATTGGATGTTTTGCATGCAAATTTTGTGATCTCTGTCTACCTTTTATCTTATACTTTCCCTTGAACGTAGGCGGATTCTCTCTCTGAAAAGTCGCCAAGCTACGAGATCCAGCATTCCCGTCAGCATTCGGCTGATTTTCCATCGCATGAGCCATTGCTTCTAAAGCAGCAGCAAGTGCACCATCATTCCTTCCAGCCATCTCAACTTATCACTATAACACAAAAAAAGGTTAGAACTCAAATTAACAATACTCGATTGTTATAAAACTACGACTCGGCAACTAGGTCGGACCAACCTTTTGCTCTGATACCAACTTTTTAACACCCCAATTCTACCCGACAATTATATAAATAAATCAGAGTTATAAAATCATGCATGCAAACGAATCAGGATGCCACAAATTCATCATTAAAAACTCATTTCACTCATCGTGGATACATAACACTTTAAAACTTCGGATGAACCATCAGCATAGTAATTTAATCTCTTAAATCAGCAATTTGACATCTACGCAGCGGAATTGTTAATAACATCTTTATCATCATTACAACAACTTCAAAACAACACATATTTAATAATAACCAACTTAAAGTTCAACAACTGAATGATCAACAATCAAAAGCAACAAGCGTTCATCCCCCCCCCCCCCGAGTGTTACATATCAGAGCAATGACACCGACTCGAACTATTGAAGGTATACAACCGTCACTCTCGATTACCTGCACGTTACCAACATAAGGGCAACATTCAAACAGAAGGGGTGAGATATATAACAATATAATAAAGCGTATGATAATTAATATATTAAATTAGATAACATAACATCACCACTTCTCATCTTATAATCAACAATAATTACAACGGAAATACCAACAATAAATACACATTCACCACATAAATTCACAACTTCTTTATGCCATCATATAATGCGATTGAATACTATGCAAATGCATGTGGTACCATTTTAGGAGAAGTCCCATCTCAAAAATTGCCAATTAATAGAGGCATCATCAAGGCATGAGCCTTCATCTCAATATTCGCCAATACAGGCCATCTCAACGAGCATAAGCTCCATCTCAAAATGCAATGTATGTGACACAATCATGAATGTAATGAAAACACCATAATTGACAACATCTCAAAACAACATCATCGTTGGCCATAAGCCTACATCTCTATAGCTGCCAATTATTAGAGGCATCTCAACATCTTTCATTAACATCATTTATCATCGTAATTCATTAAACATCATTTATACATCATAATTCATCAAACAATATCTCATTAACATCATCTCATCAACAACTCATCTCATCAGTAACTCATCAATCTCGCAACGTTGGCCATAGGCCTACAACATGATATTGCCTATAACTAATTAGTCAACTAAGGCTTACTTATAAATTACCAAACCTCTACATATTACTATCATGTAATACTACAACTGCATCATCATTAATCATGCTGTTACAAACCAAAACAGTAATCTATAAACGTCACATCCTCATCATTCTTCACAAAAACCAACATAACGATCAACACGGGAACTAATTTGATTCCTAACTTGGATACTAGGATTATCCTTCCTATTCTTCATTTTAATCCTTAAGAATGAAGTTCATCGCGTTAGCTATTCAACGCTTCGAACGGAACCTCAAACGCAATCTGAAAACTCAAGTTACAACATTTTCAACTGATTCTGCCAAAAACCAGACAACATGGATCGACGTGTAATGCCTTGGGTCAACGCGTACTGAACTGGACACGCTACATGAATCGACGCATACTCTCTTGTATCGACTCATACTGAGTCTGCAACACTGCATGTGTCGACACATGCTCCTACGTATCGACTCATCCTGAGTCTAAATTCCCTCATGTATCGACACATGACTCCTTCGTGTCGACTCATACTGAGTCTAACAACATTCTTGTATTGACACATAACGTTTGGGGTCGACACATATTGCGCTTATATGGATATTTTCTATGATTTCTGTGTTTTCACTACGGTTTCCATACCTTAGGCCCTAAAAACATCACTTAATCACAGATAATTCATCAATTATAATTATCCTATAATCCTACATCATATATACAACATCGGGCATCATTATTCATCATTCAATCATCAATTTCCATCATACAACATCATATATAATTCAATCATGAACAAAAAAAACATTTCACCTCTAACCCCACATACCAATTATCACAAACCCTATTATAGAGTCAGAACCCCACCCTTACCTTGGATTGAAGGTCACTCTATAACTTCTCCAATTGAATCTCGTTCTGCTTCTTTTCCTCCTTTCCAACAACTTTCACGTTCTTTCTCTAACCCTTATTCTTCTTACTACTTTTTACTACTTCTTATTTCTCCTTATTCTAACTATAATAAAATAACCCTATTATACTCTTTATTCCTTAATGGGCTTACGACTACTACACCCCCTTATTACTACTTCTATCCTTTAAAACAAGCCCACGTCAAATAATATTGTCCTTCTAATATTATTTTACCACTTAATAAAATAATTAAATCCAATTAATCACAACCCAACTTCACAAATATTCCAAAAATAATTTAATTAAATAATTAATTAAATTACGGGTGTTACATTTGCTAACTTCCTTTTTTCTTTGTTTCATGAACATGAGGCATTGATGGCAAGCGAGGATTGGATTGATTACTTGAAGATGAAGCAACAAAGACTTTGAAAAAAAGAACAAAATTTCTTCCTTTGTAAACAATAGATTTTTAATCCTTTGTAAACAAAACAAAAAAAATTGTAATTTATTTTCAATTGTAATGTAATGAACACAAAACCTTGAGAAAATTTGTGAATGATAAAATTTGTTGTACAAAACTTTGAGTTTTTGATTTAAACTTTGAAATTCTCAATTGAATGCTTTGAATAAAACATCTTGGTTTGGTAGCTTGAACTTCAAGAAATCACAAAGTGATCAAATAAACCAATGCGCCTTGTACTCCAATCAAATTTCTAAACAAAATAGATGTTTAAGAATTCAATTCTAACTTGGTTAAGTCAAACCCAAAGCCATGGTCATCTAAATAATAGTCTTAATCTTCAACTCTTGTCCAACCCAAATTTGCATTCAAAATGAACTCGCGCACCATGCTCGATTAAAATGGAACTTCATTGCCAAACAAACATGCTTTGAGAACAATCATCAACCTTATAGAGTTAACAAATTTCAAAAACAATTGTGATTAAGAGCACTTGAAATCAAACAAATGACTTACGACGATTCGATAACTTTCAAGGTCTTCCAAACACAATTTATTTCGATCTTTGAAGATAAACTCGTGAGCGACATCACTTAGAACAATATGCAGAAATAATCATTGCAAGATCTTGTAATTTGAGGAAATCACAATTACTTAAAATTAGGTCAAAGTCCATGATGCGACTTCTAACATATTCAAATTTTGGTGATCTTCTACACGTAATCAGCTCTTGATTTGTGAAGAGAAATTGGAGATGACATCGAGGAGAGTCATATGCAAGAAGAACTGCTCAAAACTTGCAATGCGAGGTTTGAAACTCGGCATGAACATCCTTGAGGAGACATAAAGATCTATGAAGACCATTTGAAACCTTGAAGAATCAATTTCCTTTGAGAAACGCCAAACCCTATTTGTTGACTTACTGCCTAAGAAGAGAATCTGTCTGATCAACTTCTGAGCCAAATTGAGTATTTGAGAAGACCTAGGATAGTATCTTGAATAAAAATGGGGAGGGAAAATTTTGGGGTACAACAGTGCGGAAAATAAAGGCAGAAAATAAACCCTAAGTTATTACATAGCTTTGGGGCAGTTACAAAATAGAAAAGCAGAAAGTAAAAGAAACCTAAGTTATTACAAACCGGAAAACAGTTACATAATCGAGGAAAATGTGAGAAATAAAAATTACGTTCGCGAAAGCACGGTTGATCTAAAAATGTAAAATAAATTAGAATCAAAGGAAAAATAATGAGTAAAAGAAAATAAAAGAAAGTATAAGAAAAAATAATTGGGCCATAATTAGAAACAAATGGGGGTGCTGAAACGAAATTTGTTAGGCCCAAGGAGTGAGGCCTGCTCGATCTAGTGCAAGCAACCAGGAGGGTGCATCATAGGCTTGCAGATCTGGAAACGGGATCAGATCTATGAAGATCTGATGGTGAGACGTGACTGGGTTCATGGGTTGGCTTATAGGGAGCGCAATAATTGATCTGCAAAAGTAGAAAATATGTGAAAAAAATACAAAAGGCATGGATCGAACCCACACCTTGGCATAGTAATGACTTAGAGGCAAGCGCGCTACCACTGGGGTGGTGATACATCTGATAATATTGATGAAACAAAACAAATATAAAATAACAATGTTGCATGGATGGGAGAATGGAACCCTAGCTACGGTCGCCTTCTCCGGTGAGTATGTTTCTCAAACCTGCAAAACAGCAATCATTAGAGGTCCCAAACGACCCTACCCCCCCCTAATTCAAGGCCTGTAAGTTCAGTGAGAGTATTGGTTTGGGCTGAAACATATTATAACAAGAGATATGGCCAGAATAATGGGAATCGGTGAAATCATGGTGATGCACGACTCTGGCAGCATGGGACTCCTGCGATGGTCCAACCTTGCACTAATATATCTCAGAAAGGCATTAATAATGTTAGCTTCAATCAAAATATCAAGAAAACAGAAATATGAATTTCTGAAATAATGACAAAACAATGATGCATGCAGTGTGTTTCGAACCCTTTGGACCATCAAAGATGATCCATTCTCACCTATTGTGCTTTAGGAAGTGAATGGAAGGGTTAGTATCCCTCGAGAGTGGCTGCAACAAGGGTTTACGAATTGCCCTATTATTTGATATTTTTGGAACTTTGGAGAGGTGTTTTTGCAAGGGATCTTGTATGTAAAGGTTTGTTTGAATGAGTGAGATATATAAGGATGAGATTAGGTCAAATCATTTGGGCTTGGACTTTGTCTAAAAAAGCCTTGTTTTTATCTTATTTATTATGAATTAAAAATGAATAAAAATAAAAATAAATAGAATAGAAAAGGTAAAGGGGCGCATGAATAAGATATGAGGTTCATTATAAGTTGAAAAACACGTTTGGACCTTGGATTACAATCCCAATAGCCGAAAATTCCAAGTTTGATCACTTTTTGTTTCATGCATTTGCTCAAAAACTTCCCAACTTGCACTAGTCATAACTCTCTCAATTTTTATCATTTGAAGGTGATATTGGACTTTTTGGAAAGCACAAGATGTCCTATACAATCTCTATTTTGATAATGTTTTCATTTGAAGACCTTATCTTGATGTAAATTGCCTTGACAAAAAGTGTCTTTTTGTTGACTTTTTAAATGACCTATAATATATTGGTCCATATCTCTCAAATGAAGCATTTTTTGGACTTGAGCTTAGACAGACAAAGTTGTAGATAATTGAATTTCCTTCAAAATGAGCTTTGGTTGAGGAAAATATGATGAAGCATGTGGAAGTTATGCTTGGTCAAAGTTCAGTTGACTTCTCCTTAAGAAAACCCTAATTTGGAAACTTTTGACTTTTGATGGTTTGAGAGTTTTCTTGATGAATCATGATCAACCATTGATCATGTGATGAATATGACTCCAAAACCATGATGTTGAAAAAAAATCTTGAGGCTTGACTGTATGTTGACCACAATTGACTTTTTGCCCAATACAATTGATTTTCAGTCATCTGAGCCATTGACTGAGCAAACTTGTGATGTGAGGCATGAAACTTGGTATGAGCATTCTTGAAGACATTTAAGAAACCATTAAATCCACTTTAGGCCTTAGAAACCCAATATTCCCTTAGAAAAGTGAAACCCTAGTTGTAGACCCATTGCTTAGGAGTGGAAATTTGTCTGATCAATTCTTGAGCAACCTTGAGCAAATGAAAACCCTTGAAGCATGAGAAGATATCTTGAAGAAAAAAGGGAGGGAAATTTTTTGGGTACAATAGCTCCCATTGGCTAAAGAATTTCGCTTCTTTTCTTTACCATTTTATGTGTGTGCTCTTTCGAGCTTGTTTGCTTATCTGCTTTCTATACCATGTTCCCTTAGGACGTGGTAGTTCCTTTCGGATGCAAGTTAGACCTTAGGTTACAAACCATGCATGCTAACATAGAGTAGAGATCTCCCTTTTATCCTCAACCTTGGGATCAACCATTGTATGATAACATTAGGATTAGAAATAGGCTAGCCCCTCATAGACTCTTTTCTTCCCCCTTTTGCATATGCATTTAAAACTAAAGTTTCCTTTTTCTTGGCAAATCATAAAACATGCTAATCACACTTAAACCCTTTTTCTAGGTAACAAAACACAAACCAATTAAACGTGGAATTTTGCCTTGAGGGTGTAACTCAAGACGATTTTCAGGCAAGGACATGTTAATTTACTTCAGCGCCAATGCGTGAGTCTCCAAAGGTCGAGCTGCAGCAGAAGGCGGAATTAACATTGTTCATAAAAAATACAAAACAAACAAAAATATGTCAGCTGAAATACGGTAACTCTGATTCCTCAAAAAGGATACGTAGGCATTGAGGTAGGGCCCAAACGAGCACAACTTTATTTTCCCTACATTATTTCTT